>CAOLHI010005138.1:0-83739 GCA_948474755.1 Ctenosaura bakeri
AGCTGCCAATATTATTGTTGGTCCAGCATCTTACCTAACCAGTAACTTCTTGGTTTGTTTTTTCCTTTTACACCTTCTTTGTGATTTCTGTGCATGCTCATGCTGTGCATGGGGATGTTCCTTGTTCTGGGCCAATGTCTAATAAAAGCGGAAACTGGATTTCCTACGTCTGTCTTCTCCCATGATACCTGGTGGGAATGAATAAGCATTTCAGAATCACTTTACTCAGTTCATTTACAGGAGAACTGTGGATACTAAAAATAGCATCAGAACTGGTATCCTTTAAAATCAAAACAAATCACAAGATGAACGCAGCACAAAAACATTTGGATAATAAATCTATTAATGATTAAAGTACACATTTCAAAACACTAAGGTAGAATTACATGGGATGACAAATCATCATTAAGGTCCTTTCCGCACCTTACCTTCTTCCAGCGCTGGGGTGCGGGGATTGCGTGAGCAGCCTCCGGTGAGAGGCTCTCATGTTTGGGGTTCTTCGGCTTTCGACAAGCTGCCTGCTTGTGCGAGAGCCCCACCTCTTCCTTCCGCAGTGCAGCCTGGAACCTTCCCAGGCTGCGCTGGGGTAGGAAGCATGACCAGCGCGGCTCTGGAGGCTCCAAACGCCAGGTAAGTGTGTGTGGGGGCTGGGAGCAATGTGCAATCAAGCACCATTTTGGGCTACAAGCCGAAAATGAAATAGTGCGTGACCGGTGCCTACTGGCCCCGGCAGTGTTGCGCAATTGCGAGGACGTCGTCTGAAACGCTCCTTGCAATCATGCGATGCTCCGGAGGCCCTTTCACATGGCAACTGCCATACAAAAAGGGCCTTAGTGACACAACTTCCTGTGAATTTTTTGGAATTTCTTGTGTTTTCCCACCCCTAATTTTGCCAGATGAAGAGTTCACAGTTTATAAATCAGTTGCTAATATATAAAACTTCAGTCATGAAATCTTGTTTCATTTAGGTAAAAGAAAACAACTGAGTCCTGGTGGTGCCATAGTGGCAGGGATTGACAGTTGTTGTCTGATGAAACTGTGCAAATTCAAAAGAGCGCCATCCTTGGCAAAGAAGAGAACAAATTTAAAAGGAGCAGGGGTTTACATAGCAATGATCTACACAGGCTCCCCCGTGTCTTTAGTTCAGCCTCCTTCTTTAGGAACAAATTTCTGAGTCCAGAAAAGGGTGGAGGGGGGATTTCCCATTGAACATGTTATTTGTAGAACAAAAGAGAAAACCTCTTGCCTCTCAGCAGAGGGACGTTTCTGAGTGACATATGTTCAAATTGCATGCTGGCAAGATAAATTCACAGTTTATGATGGTGCTCCTTTGACCAAGAATTAACACAGCAGTAAGCTTGAACTTCTTGCCTCTTTTTCATACCGTGCTGTCATAGTACCTTTACCTGACAAGCCGCATCCTATGAAATCCTGGGATCTGTAGTTTGACAGAGAACTAGGCCATTTCCACACTAGACTGTTATAGTGCTATTATTCTACTTTTAACCTCCTATCGAATCCTGGGGTTTGTAGTTTAGGGAGGGGCCTTTAGAATTCTCAGCCAGAGAGCTCTTGGGCCTCAGCAAACTACAAACCCCAGGATTCCATAGGATGTTAAAAATGGAATAACAATATAACAATATCATGCAGAAATGACCTAGTTCTTCGTCAAACTATAAATCGGCATAGGGCAAGGACTGAGGGAGGGTCCAGCAGTGGATCTGACATCCACCTCTGTCTCCTTGCTCCTAATACCACCTCCAAGAATGAGCAGTTCAACAGATTCAGTGAGAAGGAAGGAACCACAAAGGACAGATGCAAATTTAATTATTTGGCTAATACTGTCACGAAAAAACTACTCATGATTTTGGGAAAGCTCTAGCCATTTGATTGGAATGGGGCATGTGGTTCTTCAAATTGAAAAAATACATGTGAATAAATAGACACTAATAGACACTTCTAGTTTGGTGATACACCCATTTGAACCCATCTTCTGTCATACCTGAATCCCTTCCTGAAAGAGGTGATGTAAGTTAAAACAATCCCGTTGAATTCATCTGAGAGCCAAAATACACAGGCTCTTCTTTCTATTCTGGACATGCCATGGTGACATATCACAGGATTCACATTGACTCTGAAGCTAATCACAGCACATGAGCAGCAATATATACAGAGAATACTCTCTCAGAGAGAGAACATATTACTTAGATGGCAGGGAGTGCCATATAGTTATATCTCCCTGGTCTTGTGAATTCTCCTTTGATTATTTTTTTTTTAAACACAGAAGAAATTTAATAACAGAAATTGTGGTGAAAGATGCTTGGCATAAAAAGAAAACAGAGGTGGGAGGAAGCCAAGGCTGAAAATGAAGTCGGAAAAGAGGTGGCAAACATTTTCCAGCTCAGCATGTGCCACCATCTCAAATGGCATCTCCACAGCAAGATGCCCTGGCTGAGGAGCAATCATGTTGAACCAGTTGTGTTTCTGGAGATTCCTTGATCCACTGCTTCTTTTAGCGGCTCAGTTGGTTGGCTGAAGCTTCATTAGTAGCTGTGCTGTGTCCTATCTAAATCAGACATCACTGTGGTGATTCATATGCTAGTTTGATTATTGCACTACGTCATTGGAGTTGGACCAAATTATGGTTAGAGATGAACCAACCATGCTGCAGCCTCAGGCAAATTAGTGAAGTCCTCCTACCAATTGGACCCACACCCTTATTAGCCTCAATCTTATTGGTAGTCCCCACTAAACAGACCCCTTGAAGCAATTGGATTTACCTGTGTACTGACCCACGATCGAACAGTTGATTCAAGCAGTTTACTTTCATTTCTTTCCTTGTTTGTTCCACCCTAGATTGCAGGGCAGCATACAACAGACTCAGTTTAAAACACTAAATAACAACAATAAATAATATATAAATTAATATAATCAATTAAAATATATTAAATAATTTATCACTTAATTTAAAACCAGTTAAAACAATTTGAAATAACACCAACTATAGCACATGGGCAAACTGGATAAAATCAGTTAGCTCCTGTTCCCAGCCACATTTAGGCCCTTTTCGCATGGCATTTTCCATGTGAAAGAGGGCCTGGAATGTTGTGCGATTGTGAGGAGTGATCTGCACGGGGTACTCACAATTGCATGACGCTCCAGGTGCCAATTGAGCACATTTCCATTTTCAGCTAGAAGCCGAAAATGATGCACGATTGTGCATTGCTCCCAGGCCCCACGTGAACTTGCCTGGTGTGCGGAGCCTCTGGGTCCACGTCGGTTGTGCTTCCTGCCCCAGTGCAGCCTGAAACTCCCAAGCTGTGCTGCGGAAGGAAGAGGCGGGGCTCGTGCAGATCCGAAGGACCCCGGATGTGAGAGCCTCTCACCAGAGGCTGCTTGCGTGATCCCCACACCCCGGCGCTGGAAGAAGGTAAGGTGCGGAAAGGGCCTTAGACTTGACGCCAAAATGACACCAGTTTCGGCACAGCTGGGATTAGCAATAGGGTTCAGGCCATTGACTCCACATATGTGCCTGCAACTGTCATGGTCACTAATCCCTCAGAGTCTCCCACCACCCATTGAGGGTAGCCTACCTGGTGCCCTTTCTGCACCCCTACCTTAGGGGAGCGTGACAGTGTGTGTGATGGCCGCGCCTCTTCCTTCCGCAGCACAGCTGGGTACCTTCCCCGGCTGTGCTAGGGTAGGAAGCACAGTCATTGCACTTCCCAGGCTTCTGCAGGACAGGTAAGTCCGCGATGGTGGTATGATTGCAGGTCATTGATGGGGAAAACCCATCAATGATTTAATCCGTGATTATGCTGCCTGGGGACAGAAGAAGGATGGGACCGCAACAACATAATGCAGAACCGTCATCGTGATCCTGTTCTTCTCCTGTCCCCACAGCAGGTTGGGAGGGTGCTGCGGAAAGGGCCCTGGTCTGGCTATAGGAGTTACAGCATTTTGGAGTAGGAAATGAGAACTCGTGCACAGTATGGAGATGATAGACGATCTTGGGTCAGTGGATGTGGGTACTTCTCTTCCACCACCCCAATCTGCCACCTAAAACAGGAGGGTAACTGATTGCAGATGGCTTGTTGCCTTGAAGTGTCTCTTGACAAAATGACACAGGAAATATATGTTCAAAATAATAAATGCACTTTTGGAGATGCCAAGTCACTTAGCATTATAAGACCTACTTCCTTATTTATATCTTGCCATGTTTTTAAAAAAGTCTCATAAACGATTAGGTAAACAGAATATGGATGAAGATGTAACTTTGAATGCATACTGTCTTGACACACTATAGTGTCAAAAACAACAATGGCACTAGGAAGTGTGTTCTAGTGAGTATTTTCTAGTGAGTGATATGCATGCAGATGTTTGTTTACGTGCACAAATCTCCTCAGCTGAATTACTGTGGCTTGAAGGAATATTGACATTGCAAGACTTCAGTTCCATGGTTTTCCAGTGGGAATTCAGCATCAAAATGACATTTTGGCCTTTTGAAGTTTTTCTGCTTGATTGATAAGAAGTGCTTTAATTAATAACTGTGAAGTGTGACCTTCAGTGCTTTATGAAACAGCAGTAAATCAGCTCCTTAATTCGCCTGCCTAAAATCATTGAACAAAATATCAGATCCTGCCTTTGTAATGTAGAACTCTATTCATTTCTGAGCAATCTATCAGTAGCTTTTCGAATATAAGTCAGAGCCCACTGGAGTCTAAACATATCAGGTTTGTAATTCCTTTGACTACTGTCTGAAAAATAACAACTGATAATTATAGACCCAACATGAAACCAGCCCATCATAGAACCTCCCTTCGTGATTCCGTGTTAAAATTGTAACTTCAGAAATAACCATTATATTCTGTGTGTACAAACCACATCTGCTCTGGGAGTAAAACAAATGCTCTGCTTTCTGACTGAACTGCGCTGTACAATACATCAGTGATATTAAGTGATATTCTATACTGCTTAAGATTTTTGGTTAACTTTTGAAACTCTGATATTGTTATTTGTTAAAGATGCTTTGCTCCATTGCATCCAAGTTTTGCTCAGAAGATCAAGGCTCTTTCCCCCCACTTCATGGCACATCAATGTTGTTCTTGTCCTGTCTCTAGATTTTTATGAGAGATAAGTTTAACCAGCCTTGATCTTTGACTTTATCATGTTTCAAACAGTAGTCAATGGGGTCATTGACTTAGATCTCCTGGATTTGTTTTTAAGGTCACCTCAATTCTCTGACCTAATTCTGAACTAAATGTGCACCCCAAGAAGAGTCCCTTGTAGGACACCAACCTGAGATGTGATGACAGCTCTGTGAACTAATAATCTGTTGCCTACCTTAAGGACAACCAAAAGCAAAACAAAACTTTTTTTTTGTTATCAAGCCAGATAGAAGGCCTGTTCTTTGGGTTTTATTGAAGGGTCACATTACCATTCAAGATCAGAGTTTGGGAGTAACTTGTGGCAGCAGTGCTGGAAGAGATTAGGGGCCTTGGGCTGGGCCTTCTCTCTATGTAAATAACGTCATTATCAACATAATATGTACAAACTGCCTCTCTATAAAGTAGACTTAGATGGTAATAGCACCCTCCTCTTCTTTGTTAAGGGGCTGTGGTTTTCCTGGGAGATTCAGCTTGAAGGGGAAGCAAGAAGTTTGTTTGTATACCATGCCAATTTCATAAGTTTGTGTTTAGTGTCTGCTTAGTTATATATTTAAAAAGTTTTTGAAGTCACCCCGTTTACTGCTCATCTCTCACCTCAAGGCAGACCAGTTAAACTAACTCCACATAATGGGATATCTTCCTCCATTACCAAATATGGGAACCAAACACTAAAATCACTAAGAGTAAATTGAACTCCTCCCTCCTCTTTACACTCATTGCTTTTTAAATGAAAAGAAGCCTAGTACTCTTTTCAAAAGATATGGACTTTCTTCCCTTCGATTAGAAGTGTCTTAATGCTAGCAGGACTATTGCAGAGAAGGTCATAACATACGTTATGTCATCATATGGTGACAGCTATTCTCGATGATTGGAAAAGCTCATATGAGAAAATAGGTGACTCATTTTTCTTCAAGTAAATGTGAGTAGCTTATGCCATAGGCTATTCACATTTATATAAAGACAAATGAGTCACACATTTTGAAGGCCAAATATAAGGAACACAGGCAATATATAGGCAATATGGTGCTACTATGATTTTTCTCATAGGCTCTATACTCAGTCTCTGTGGACGGAACAATGTGTGACCTACCAAGATGAAAGCAGCCTGGGTCACTGCTGCAGGTCACTGCAGATCTGGATACATTGTTAATCTGCAGAATGGACATATTGTTAATCTGTTAAACTATTCTCTGTATGTATAAAAGTTTTGTTTATTATAGCCTGTGACAGTGGAATGAAAAGGTAATGGCTAGCACAAAAAGGTACTAAAAGTCTTTGCAAAGTTGATGGCACCTTACTCATGCAAGTAATTTTGCTGACATTGACTTTTGCTAGCAGTGCACTCTTGATATTGTTGTTATATATGCCTCCAGGTGAACTCTGACTTAAAATAGGTCTTTCTTGGCAAGACTTTATTCTACGGAGGTTTGCCATTGCCTTCCTCTAAGGCTGAAGGAATCTGAATTGTCCAAGGTCAGCCAGTGGAATTCCATGGCTCAGTGGGAATTCAGACCCGCAGTTACAGTCCTACACTCAAACCACTGTGAGCCAATTCCCACAACTTTAAGGGAGTAGTACAAAGCACATCATTATGAATTCTCAAAATACACTGAATTATTTGCTAATTGGGTGTCTGATTGCTTTGTCAGACATCTACCCATAACTTATGATATTACTCAGTCTAAGGCCATTTCCACTCTACTGTTGTAGTGCTATTATTCCACATTCAACATCCTATGGAGTTCTGGGGTTTGTAGTTTACTGAGGCCAAAGAGTTCTCTGGCTGAGAATTCTAAATACCCTTCCCTAAACTGCAAACCCTAGGATTCCATACGATATTGAAAGTGGAATAATAGCACTATAACTGTGTAGTGCAGAAACAGCCTAACTTGTCAAATGTATAGTTTGGGCATGTAATGGTAGACCACTGGCAACTTTTCTCCCTTTTTTTGGCAAAGCAAATCCAAGATGGTCAAGTACTCCATCCTGACATTTAGAAAAAAAGTATAAGTTTATTAGCAAGCAGGCATTTTGTGATTAAATGAATGCTTTAAGAAGTTTCCATTCACATTATGAAAATAGGCAGATAGACACTGGGATCTAGCCCATTTTCATGCTCTAAAACAATTTTATAAATTATTGGCTAACAATGTGTTTGAAACTGTTTTCTGTCATAGGATCTCCCATCAAGTTGTCTTATGCCAGCAAGAGTCTGACAGAATTTATAATTGGGGTTTCAGACCCAATAATCCAGCGGGCCCCTTCCAGCTCTAACATCTTCTGGTGCTACACAATACGACAGTTCACTAATTGGGGCCTCTTTCCAAAGTAATTTTGAGTGGCAGTGAAACCTTTTAGAAATAATGATTATATTATAAACTGGTTACTCTAAAGATTTTCTTAGCTAAGTGCAATAACTGCTGATGACAGAATTTCATGCTTGCTCAGTATCCTCCTTTATCCTGGGCTGTCACAGTCCATTGCCTTTTCAAGTAAATTATGTCAGTGACAGCAGATTATGAAAGTACCAATGACATCCATAGGTTACACTTTTATTTGGAGGGCAAAGGCTTAGATGGGGCGAATGTATTACAAAGTGGGGTCATCTGCAATAATTAGTTACATGGGAAAGATTTCTAATTATGCTAAAGACATTGAGCTTTAACAATTTAGGGAAATAGTTCATCCGTTTCTCTCCTTTTGCCCTTCCAGAAAGAAGTGGAGAAGACTGAGATGGACGTGGCTCCGGGTGCTTTCCTTGCCTTAAGTAACGTCGATGTATATCATAGAAGAGTCTAAAATATCATTTGGCTGCCTCCTGTCTAAGGCAACTGGATATGAAAGAATATAAATAGCTAGCTTGTTTCTGATTTTAGCCTACTTCATCCAAAACTGACCATTTAGACTGACAGCCACTCTCCAGGGTTCAGGCTGTGTTGCCTTTGCAGAGTTCTGCCCAAGAGCCTTTTAAAAGCATGACATGCAGCTCTGTCAAGCTGAACCTGAGAACTTTTGATGGCAAAGCATTTGCTCTCCTTTTGGGGTACAGTCGCTTCCCAAATGCTCAGCTGTATCCATATTGCGGAATGGCTTACTTACAGAATGTGATCATATCCCCCAGTGAACACTTTTTTCTCATTGTGAAACATGACATGACAAGCCATTATACAGATTTTTTAAAAAATTTAAAGTATATAGCAAGCAGAATGAACCACATCCAGATCAGGGTGTTCTGTTTCCATTGGTGTGAATGGTATTTTTCTTTCCCATGCAAATAGCAGGTGTGGGAGATTTGATCTGAATTCAGAACAGAGCAGGGAACAAAAAATAAAAAATCTCTATGTCTCATCACATCCTGGTCCAGACTGGGTTCCTGGCATGTTCTATTTATTTAAAAGCAAGAACACCTTACAGTGGGTGGCCGTTGGCTCCCATGTTAGTGGGACAGTGAAACCATTCTGGGTTTCAGTCTGAAATTTAAATTAGCTATTTGAGGGGCTGAATATGTTTTGGGGACAGGCGTCAGCATGTTGGGTAGCTCCTTCAAAGTTCTGTTCAAAACTCAGAAGAGATTCAGTATCCCACTAACAGGTCACCGATACATCATTTACAGAATGGCTAATTATAGTGGGGAGGGGGGCTAAATATCCTAAAGGACAAGATCTTGGCTGATTTTGGAAGCTAAGCAGGGTCAATTCTGGTTAGTACTTGGATGGGAGACTGCCAATGAATACCAGTGCTATAAGCTACAATTCCAAGGAAGGAACTGGTAAAACCACCGCTGAGTACTCCTTGCCTAAGAAAACCCTATGAGATTCACTGGCTTACCAGAAGTTGACAGGTAACTTGAAGGCACGTGTATGCACACACACACACACGCACATGCACACACAGTTATAATGGACCCATTCACACTACACATTTATAGCGCTCTGACTACACTTTAACTGCTGTGACTCAGTGCAGTGGAATCTTGGGCCTGTAGAATTCTCAGCCAGGGCACTCCTTTGGTGCCACTGACAATACCGCATAGTGCTATATTTGTGTAATGTGATGTGAAATGGCCAGAAGAATGGAAGAAAGCTTGACCTGGAAGCACTTCAAACAATTTGTTAAAGATACGTTAGTCTCCGTCTGCCCTTTGGGTGGCCAAAAATGACAACGGGACTCTCAGCATTGTTACCCACTATTCTTAACATTTTTCCTACATAGGTGTTCCATATACAGTGATGTTAACGCACAGAAGTCTGCACATTGGTACTTGTGAAGTCTCAATCCTTTCACCCAGTGCTATTTATAATATACATTTTATTCAGCCAAGGTTTCTCTTTCTTAAGTAGATTTCTCTGGTTATTTTATGACAGAAAAAACGCAAGTAAATCTTAGCTGCTCCGTGGGCCAGTTTGAATGTCGTTGAGAAGCCCTGCAGTTCTGCCAGCAGTCTTGTCTATGCCAGTGGTCACCAATGTACGAGACTAGAAGAAAGTCTCATGTGAATAAGGTTTGAATACAACCCTCTGAAAGGTTTCTTCAAGCAAGTCTATAATGGGATGGAACAAGGCAACAAAAGGCAGGAAATTCACTGCTAAGGGCAGCCTCCATACACTTTCATTTTCACTGCCTCTCCTCTCCTCGGCCCCATCTGCTAACTGCCCCCCCCCCAATTCCAAGCTGGCATGAATGACACAGAATTAGAGCACTCACTTAGGATTTCCTGTCTGTTGTGAATGGGCGCTTTACTTAGCCCTGGAGAAGTCTTAAATTTTATTTGGCTATTTTATATTGTACTTCCATACAGAACAGAAACAAGCATTATTAACCTAGATGAATTCTCTGTAGTAAGTAAATTAATTAAAACTCTTCACTAGACTGTCAAGAAATCTCTGATGTCTTAGTTGCTTTTCTCCCTTAATCAAGTAGAAGTAATTAAAAAAATAGGATGACATATGATTTTTGAGAGAACATTGCAATGTATATAGCAGGAGGCTAGGAAGGAACTGGCAAAACCAGCTCTGAGTATTCCTTGCCTAAGAAACCTCTATGAAATTCATGAGGTTGCCATAAGTTGACTGGAGACTTGACGGCAACACACAGGACTGGGGTTTAGTTGGCTGTACTTGGTGGACAAAGGGAACTGGATATTCACTTCGTCTTTGTTTTCATGAGCCTAATACAGTATTTGATATGAAGGAAATGTGGCTAAGTTCAAAAGTGTTGCCTGTCAAAAAAGGAGGCATAAGATTGGAGCCTTATAGTTTCATTATACACACATTTGCTTGGAAGGAAGTCCCATTGCCTTTTGGAGAATGATCTGCACTTAACTCAGATCTGTTGTTTTCTTGTGAATCTGTAGGGTATGATGCAAAACCTGTCAGGAAATATTGTTAGTATTTTCAAAATAATGTTCCACACAAACACAGACATGCACTACAATTTTTGTGTACAATACACATATTACATACACACACACACACACACATACAACTCCCAATTCTTGGAAATTGCTCCGCATTCATTCCAATGTTTTGCATTCAGGGTTTGGAAGAGCAATTAGTTACAGTTATGTATCTCAGGTAATTAGTTACCATTACTGTTAGATGTTTATCTTTATATTTTACAAGTAGCTCTTTACTTTTTTTAACCTCCCACCCCACATCAGAAATCTACTGTGTGACCTACTGTGTGAAATCTCCTGTGTGGAAAACGCACCTTCATAGGGAAGCTGTATATACTTTGCAAATATAAAAGTTATCAAAAGCAGTTAGAGTTACACTGCAAATGTAGTGGGGTTAATTACAAATAATATGTTATTTGCAGTGCTGTTGCCATTGCCATATTATTCCCTTTTCCAATATGTACTTTTTATATTTTAATCATACATGCTAATACTAGTTTAAGACTCTTCCTGCTTGCCAATCCAGAACTGTACCACCTGGGCACAAAGACAACAGTGCAGCATGTTGGGAGTGGCAACCTTTGCATGCCTAATTGAATGGCTAGTTTGCATGTCTATTGTAAGCATAGAGAGATAGCCTAGAGAGAACTTCCTGTTTGTTGGTTAACACCTCTTCCTCTAGCACGTACACATTCCTTGTTCTTTAAAAGGTTCTCTTGCCATTTACTCCTTCCCTTTTTGTCTTCGCCTTATGACCTGAAAGCATGCTCTGAGATCTCCCAACAGGGATCATTGGCAGCAAGCATGTGAGTACTTAATTTTCTTCCCACCTTCTTCAAGAATTGAACCTGTATAGACTATGTACAAGATTTTGTGAGTAAACTCTTTTATATTTTTAACCAAACTGTTTTTGTGTTTATTTTGAGCTAGATTAAGTGTGTTTGGGGTGGAGTTACAGAAGTGGGACTGGTGATCTGTTCAACTTCTGTTTTTCTGCAGTTACTAAAATACTCTGCTGATTGAGAGTCTCATTACCAAGGTCTCTCAATATTCAAGTATTTTTTCAATTTCCCCAACACAGCAGACGCAGCATAACCCTGCAGTTTGCAGATGCGCTTGAAATGTTTACACAAAGAAAACTCTCTGAGGGGCAGGGCAATCCCTGAAAACACCAGGAAGGTAAAGATATTCCCAGTTTTTCATTTCTCAGTTTAAAAGAAGGATTTCCTGAAAATAAGGAGACCCCATCAGGAAGGAAAATAGGCCAGTCAGTCTATTTGTTTTGGATATTCAATCTCCCCAAAGTGTTCAGGGGAATTGTCCTGTGTTGTTGTGGTTGTTGCTGCTGCTTTTAATATTTTCTGTGTAGCAAATATTTGTCTGCAGAAAACAGGGAGGTTTTATGTACAAAAATACCTATTTCTCCACAGAATAATTTCCCAGGAATACTTTGGAATATTTAAATATGAGGAAAATTGTGTGGAGAACTATTCATGTTCTCTTCAAGGACAACATTGTGCAAGAAGTCAGGCTGAAGTTTAGATCAGGGGCTCCTGTCCTTGATGTCAACTTTTCTTTTTTCAACACTCTCAGCTACAAGGTAACACAAACACATTAAGCTAACACAAATGCTACAAAATTTTATGGTTGGCCCTCACTTATTTTATACAAAACTATGTCCTACTCTATCTGTATGACTGTTTTATTTTAAAAAAATATATTAATATATAAGTTGTGTATATATGTAACCTAAACAATAATTCATTCTCAGTTTCATGAAGATCATTTAAAAAAAATGAGACAAAATAAGAAAAGTCAATGTAACTCTAGTTTATTTGGAACAAACTGAGGAGATACAAGGATGGGGTGGCGAGGTAATGCTAAAGCCAAAGGATGGTTTCCAATCGCAAGCCTCCTCTTTGAGCTAATTCATTCCCCACTTTTACATAGAGGTACTGGCATCACAGGGTGGCCCTTGTGGCACCCACGTTTTGGGGTAACAAAACCTTATGACTTTGAACAATGCTTCATTTCTTTTTTGTCGACTGGTCACATGATAATTTGTCTCAAG
Source organism: Ctenosaura bakeri (assembly GCA_948474755.1). Taxonomy (NCBI): domain Eukaryota; kingdom Metazoa; phylum Chordata; class Lepidosauria; order Squamata; family Iguanidae; genus Ctenosaura; species Ctenosaura bakeri. The sequence goes on from CAOLHI010005138.1 coordinate 12,635, forward strand.
CTCAAAGTGTGAGTGCATTTCTCAGAGGGGAACAGAAAACGGGTTAGGCAACCTGTTGTTGACAATGAGTCTTTCACCTGTTGATGGGTTTAGTGCTTTGATTGACAAAGACATGATGGGTGTTGTAATAGCTGTCTATTGTGGGTGCTGTGAGGACAGAGGAAGAAATCCAGGTGTACAAGGGACGGATATCTATCAATCAGTGTCCTGGTGGGCTCCTCACAGTTGCATTCCCTGGAAAAGTCCAGCTTCTATTTAAGCCTATTATCCACAGGAATGGTGTGCATTTGCCTGACAAATTACTCAGTCTTACCTGGAGGAAGTTTTGAGTTGACCTGTCCTTCTCACGTTTACAGTCAAATTCCTTCCCTTGCTCAGTTTGAGCTCTCCATCACCTTTTCAGATCTGATTTTGATATCAGAGCCAATGAATACAGTTGCCAATCCAATATTCCTTTGTCTTGCATCTGGAACCTTCATTGCCACAGGCTATTTTCATGATACAAACACCCCTGATTTCAGGATGCCCAGTGCAGTCACGCAAAGGTCTACCCGTCACTCTGTCCGTCTGGCTCCTGAATGAGGAGTCTGTCCTTAGGTTATACCTAAGCCAAAACACATTTCTGCTCTTCACTAGTCTTCTGGCCTGGTAATTATAAATCCCCCCAAATCCCTCAGTCTCTCTATACATAATTTTTTCCCTCACATTCCTAACATACATTAAAAACTCCTTTATGCATTTTGGCCAATTTTTCTTGAGTAAAATTCCAACTGTACATCATTTTATAAAAATTCTGCTTAAGATCATAACAAATTTAACCTCCTTTGATCACATTTTCCCCATTGTTCCATCTGTATATTTTATACCAAGTTCTGAACCAGCTTTATCATACAATCTTTGACTTGTTCCTCAACCAGACCAAACTGCAAGCAGAAAAATAGAATTTCAAATCTGGTAGTTCAAGTCCCCCTCTTTGCTTTGCATCTTGTAAAATTTTGTATTTAATACTTGGTTATTTTCCCTGCCATACAAATTTCAATAAGTCTCTCTGCCATTGTTCAAATACCACATCATTTGTCAAAATCAGTATTGTCTGAAACAGAAACAGCATTCTTGGCAAAACAATCATTTTTACCTCTGAGATTTTCCCCAAAAGTAACACTTCAAGTTTCTCCCATCTTTGTAAATCTTTCCTCATTTCATATCTTAATGTAATTATTTTTCAATAACATACAATTCATATTTGTCATAGTAATACCTAAGTATTTCACTTTTTCTCTGTTTTAAAACCTGTCTTACACATCAATTGTATTTGATCCTCTTTTCTCATTTTTCTTTAACATCATCGCCTTTGTTTATTAATCTTGAAATAATCTGAAGGCCTTTCCGCACTGTACTGTTATAGTGCTATAATTCCGCTTTCAATATCCTGTGGAATTCTGGGGTTTGTAGTTTACTGAGGACAAAGAGCTCTCTGGCTGAGAATTCTAAAGGGCCCCTCCCTAAACTGCAGACCTCAGGATTCCATGGGATGTTGAAAGTGGAATAACAGCACTATAGCAGTATAGTGTGGAAATGCCCCAACTCTCCCAAATCTTCTAATCTCTCCAGCAGATTAGAGGAGCTGCAGAAATTAGAGGATCATCATCTTCAATGCCCTTAAATTAAATATTTCATTTTTTTTTAATTTTGAACTTTTCTCTCATTATGTCTTCTCGACTTATTTAAAACCCCAAAGACTAACATAAACAAGTGGGGAATAGTGGACATCCTTGTCTTGTACCTTTTTACATATCAAATGGCTTTCTTAATTCATCGTTAACCAGAATTTATGCCTTCTATATATTATAGATCAGCTTAATCCAAGTGATAAAATTATCACCAAAACTCATTTTTAAAAATGATTTAAAAAAAAAAACACCCTCTGAAAAAAAAAAAACAGTTCAAATTGTCAAAATTTTTCTGAGCATCCAAAAATATAAATGCCATTTATTTTTAATTATGTCTTTTACTGTATTCAAGAATATCCAAATATCTTTAAAACCATTTTTTCTCTCTCTTTCTTTTTCACTATAAATGCCAACCATCTCCCTGGTTTATCTGCAAATTAACAATTCTTTTGCTTCAGATAACACATCTTTTTCTCAATCTCACTTGTTACCACTGATAATTGTCTCTTTAGAATCTTAATCTGATTCCAAAATTCCCATGTTAATGCTCCATTCAGTGAGAATGAAGTCTTGAAAAACAACTCAAAAGCGCAATACTGCATGAGTTAGTAATCTTAAAGAGTTAAGTTTGTTTCTTTAACACAATTCGTGTAATATTTCTGTAGAACTTCAGCATCTTCCAAAGCAGAAAGGTAACCATAGATGGCTACCCTGTTTAAGGTGAATAAACACAGTGCCTATTAAAAATAGGATTGTTAAATTATATGAATTTTTAAGAATAATATTTCACACTATGATATTTCACCATTTTAACTTCCAAGCCCTCCTAAATGTTTCCATAAAAGTGGAAATGCACCATAAACACTTGTTAAAATGCACAGGTGTACCCTCCATTGTATAGGTCAGATAATCCCTAAACTTTCTGCACTGCTTCAGAAGCTTCATGCAAGCATGCTTGGCTTGTGATATATAACTTATATTGTCACTAAAATGAATAAATGGCATTTTAGATGTGACTTCACAGCAAACAGTACATCTGTTGACAATTTTAATAAGACAATCTCTTGTAAAATTCTTTGTTATTAAATAGGGTATTCTGTATACTGTTGTTTTAATTCTTTAATAGCCAGGTAGGTAAACATAGTAATCAATAGTCCATTTGTAATTATTACTGTATATATGTGTCCTCTATATGTATGCATATGCATGCCCAAGAAAACAGGTAAGTTTAGCATTTTCAGTTTTACATTTCTTTTCTCAGGTTTTGTAGTCAACAGAAAATAATTAAGGCTATTCCTCTCTTGTTCACTTGACAGTATTTTTTTCCTCCCTTGTTTCCTTTGTACCAGACAGCCTTTCTTGACACATTATGCTGATCCTGGTGTTAGCTTGGAATTGTGAAAACAGTTGCACATACATTCATTCAAAAGAGTATGCATCTTAAAATGATGAAATGTATTTGATCTTACAGAACAAGATTCAGTTTCAACCAATACAAACAGAATATACTTCAGTTTTGAACAGAGAAAGTTATCATTTTTTTATTTTTTAAAGAAGTTTTTCTTTTTTCTTTTTTTAACGCAGCAGTATCCCCAGCTCATCCCCAGCTCCCTAAAATTACTTTTCTCCCATCTGCAACAATCACCTGACCCATCTAGAAGCAACTAGTGTTGAATCTACAACATATAATTCAGGCATGCATACACAGACGTGGGAGCAAACAGATAGATCAGATCAAATACACAACAAACAAAAGAAAAGGTGGGAAAAGAGGAAAGGGAGGGTAGGAAGTGTTGAAGGTGATTTCTGAGTAACAGCTTTCATATTCCTTTTGAGATTAGGTTAACTATCAAACAGTTCCAGGAATGTGTATCAATCATTTACACCCCCCCCCCGGCCCCCACTAGCTGCTGGTCTGCTAAATGCGACTTTCTCTTTTACAGCCATGTCCAAGAGATCCTCCGAGTTAATCTTTGTAAGACTGTGTCTAATTCTAAGGAGTCTTATTACAGAGTACATCTCACTGAACTCTGCAGAGTGGCTCATTTCCAAGGTAGCACACCCAGGATTGTTGTCAGGCTGAGACTATTGGCAGTGGATTGTTCAGTACTGAATGTGCTGATTAGGGTTCACGTGACTCTTGCCCTCGCTTTAGCCACGGAAATGCTGGGAGTAAATCATTCTATCTCAGTGTTAATTCTCCATGGATAATCCGTATACCAAGTGTGAAAAGCAGGTAATTTTCCCAAGTCTCAGCCAGGGATGGGGATTGTGAGGCTTTCCAGTGGTGGTAACACGGCAACTCCCAATGCTTCCCATCATTGGTGATATGAGGAATTGCAGTTTAACAACAGCCATTTCCACACTAGCCTGTTATAGAGGTATTATTCCACTTTCAACATTCTATGGAATCCTGGGGTTTGCAATTTAGGGAGGGGCCTTTGAGGTGTATGCCTTTGAGGCTCCTCCCTAAACTGCAAACCCCAAGATTCCACAGGATATTGAAAGTGGAATAAGAACACTATAACAGAATTCTCATCCTGGGCCTAGAAAGGGTCACTGAGTTCTCTTTGCAAAGCAAGGGACTTTGATTTTTTGTGGGAAAATTTTACATATTTATTAGAATAGTAGCAGTTATGGTCACAGTGAGCAAACTAACCATAGTTACTGCTCTGGAAAATATTATTTGTTTCAACTCTCTCATTCTATTAAACTGTTGTTGTGTGCCCTTTAATCATTTCCCTGCTCAGCCATGGAAACCCACTGGGTGACTTGGGCAAGTCACACTCTCTCAGCCTCAGAGAAAGACAAGGGCAACCCCTGCCCGAACAAGTCTTACCAAGAAAGCCCCATGATAGGTTTGCCTTAAGGTTATCATAAGCTGAAAATGACTTGAAAGCATACACCACCAACAAATTATTATTCCCTGTTTCCCCCCAAAACTGGGACTCAAAGTGGCTTACAGATGGGAACAAGTGCAATGTAGCTAAAACATTTTTTTAAAAAACCAATATTAAAATAGAATTCCTCAACACTACTCTCCTGACTGGGATGTGTCAAGACCAGGCAGCTGGAGAGACCCTCCAGATCTTGCCACACAAGTAGGAGAGTGCTGCAGATCTCACTTCCCAGCACTTTGATTTCAAGTACATTGGAAAAACTACAAGTGGAGTGCTACATGGCTGCAAAGAAAAGGGTTTGGGGGTATGTTCAGTTCTTAATGACTGTATACATGTAGCTACAAGATCATAAGTCCAGCTGATGATCTCGTAACTGCTGAACAGGACGCCAGACTTTCAGTTCTAAAAGCCTGAAAAGGGGCAGCCACCAAGAAGGCCCTAGCTTGGATTGCTACCAGTCATGTCTTGTGACTGTAGTGGAACTGCAAGAAGGGACTCTTCTGAGGATCAGGCTTATTGTGAAGATGTTCCTATGTGTGTTGTGTCTGTGTGAATTTAGTATGCCCAAAAGCCAGGAGCAAGGATAAATGAGGAGACAGTAAGTGAATGCTTGTGTGAACAACACGCAACATGTTGATCATAGAGAAAGTCAGTGTGCAGCAGCAGCAGCAGCTACAGAGATGCACAAAGACTGAAGAGACCAAGGTCTAAATCCTATGGTTATTCCTGACTAGAGCAGCACCACTGAATGAGTTGGATTTGCCTATGTGTTGACTCACTATTTGATCACTGATTTAATGAGTCTACTCAACAGGATTCTAGCCATGGGTTGTAATTTCTGCTTGATCACAAAGCACACTGAATAGTTTCTGGATTTCTTCAGTGATACTAACAGGTCCCATGGGAGTTTGTGAGTATAAAATAGGGATGTTTTGTGATCTTTGAGTTTTCCATGGGATATGAGAACATGGAGTTAACATATAATATCCAAAATAAAGAGAGACGTGAAAGAGTTGCAGCAACTGAAGGGCCATAGCCCTCTGTATTTAAGTGCTTGTTTTTCATAGCTGTTTCTTCCTCCTTCAGTGTAAGTGATCGGTGTGCTATGGGACCCCAACTATTTTTGTTCTATTCACTCCCAAGAATGTTACACTCATTTCTCCCAGAAAAGCATTTCTTGGGACTGAAAACAGTACCTGCAATGTAAAAACAGCAGCCAGGAGTGGGGCTGAAGTGATTTAACACTTTCATCCCTGTGCTGCTTCTCTTCTATGGATTGCTCCCTCCTGGAACAGCATTTCCTCACCAGAAGTTTGTTTCAGGAGTTTGTCACACATGCATAAAGTGTTGCTCCATCCATATTTTCATGGAAATCATATGATATGTCTACATATTTGAAGAAGGTCACAGTTCTCCTTTAGAAGATTAGAGCAGCAAATGCCTTTTTGGCTTCTCCCTGTTCAGACTGACTATAGATATATTCCTCTAGGGAGCCCTATGTGATGTTTGCTTCTCCCATGTTAGAATCTGCAGTTTCTTTAGGGGTCATACAGGATCAGGATGAACCTCCATTTGGTCCAGCATTCTGTCAGTTCCGCTCCAGCCATCTGACCATGGGAAAGCCATGGCTAGGGCAATATTGTCCTGTACTGGATTGGGAGGTATACCGTTTCTAAATATGAAGAACTCACTAGAAAATAGCTGTTGTTAATTTTTTCTAGTCCTTTTAAAATTGTAGAAAAGCTTAATATTTTAGAAAAGCACAACAAAACATAATGTACTTGATTGCACAAACTTACATAAAATTAATACAAAGGTGGATCGGTAAAAAAAAAGATGCTTAAGCAAGAAAAAAGGCAACAGGAAAATTAAAATGATGCTATTGTTCTGAAGGATATTTACATGAATTAAGCAACAGCTAATATCTTTTGTTAAGCATGTTCATATGTTTCATCCGATTCAAATACAACAAAAGAAAAAGTATTGTGTGTTGCAGAATGTTCAATGACTTGTTCTATCATAGCCTTTTAAAAATGCATTCAAAGTGTTTGCCAAGCTTTTCTTAACCATTCCCCTCATAATGGTGCATGCCATTTTCTGATGTTGGGCAATTATAATCTCTGCAATGGATTGCTTGCCAAGTTGCATGGAATGTCCCTGTAACAGATGTTTACTACACAATCCCATACAACTCAACTTGGAAATAAGTCCCATTAACCCCTAGTAAATTTTAAGATCCAACAGAATCCCATATCTGAATTATAATGCTCTGAATTAATCATTTTTATTAGGGGACAGATCTTCATGGTGGGACAGATTAACAAAAATGGCTAAAATCAGTTTTTATGTCCAAAAAGTAGAACTAACCAGGAGGTACTTCACCTTAAAAAAATTTTTTTGGTGGGGGAACTGTAACAGCAAAAGATGTATTTTATAAATGTTTCATGTTCAGATACATTTCGCCTGTATCTGTGGCTGGCATCTTCAGAGGATCTGGTGCCAGCCACAGATGCAGGCGAAATGTCAGGAGAAAATACTAATAGAACACGGCCACAAAGCCCAGAAAACCCAAAACAACCTGTGAAAGCCTTCAAGTTTACATCATCTCAAATAGTTTCTTGGCTTCCTGAAAATTATTTATATATTTATATATTATTACTAGATAGATAGATAGATAGATAGATAGATAGATAGATAGATAGATATTACATTATACTATACTACGGATATTTAAGAAGCCTGGATCAAAGTCTTGTTTACCATTTTTTAATATGAATAATTACTGGGTGAGGATTGTACTTAATTGTCAGTCTTTGACAGAAGACCTTTTTCAAGGAAGCAATATTCCAAATGTTGGTACCATCCTGAAATCCATTTAGCTCTAACAAAAATACTTCATCTGGATATACTGGCAAAAGTAGAGGTGGGTGCCCCTCAACTATGTTCTTATTATCCTGTATAAGAGAGCCCTATGCGTGTTATGTGCATCTCTAATCCTGTGTGAAATATTGCCAGTTCTTGTGACAGCAAATTCTCAGCCTACTGCCAATCACATTAATTGGCTGCATCCCATATTCTGTTGTGAGAGGAAAGATGCCTATCTATTCATACAGTTCATACTTTTATAGATTTCTATTGTGTTGTTGGGGAAGAACGGCACACGAAACAAAAATGTGTGTTAGAAAAACCTAGTGGTTGCATCTATGGGAACCAAACCAATTTTGTATAAGTAATCTGAAATGGAAAAGCAACAGTGTGTGTGTGTGTGTGTGTGTGTGTGTAAAAGAGAGAGAGAGAGAGGTGTGATTAGTCCCTGCTCTCCATGCCAATCACTTCTTCCCAAATTGCTCTCCTCCGCTACGTTCCAGACTAAACATGATGTGTCTGGTACCCCTGAGAAGGGGAAGAGATTAGCTGTATAGGAAGTTGCCATGGATAAGTGTGTGTTGGGGGGTAAATAAAATCCCCCTCCCTATGCCTCTGTTCCTCAGCTGGCCTTTTCCAAAACCAGATGGCAACTAGCTAGTTATAATCAATTACGTTACCATTTAAATTAAAACTTTTCTAACGAAAAGGGGTAATCTTGTTATATTTATTTTTTTCAAATGAAGCAATTGACTAACATTGGGATTTCAGTATTAGCATAATTCTAGAGTATTTCATTAATTAAACAAGAGATTGCGCTAATGAGCCAACAAATTTTATATTTCCCTGCTGGCTGTTTACCTAAAGCCTAGTTCCCTTGGATTTTTGCAAAACTATTTCTTGCTTTTTGTGAGTCCCTCAGGGTTGGCAATTACAAGGTTTAGGCTACAAGAGCCAAACAACTTATTTTAGTTCATCATTAGGATACAATAGTGCAGTTAATTCCAAGGTCTGAAGATTTCAAGCCAACAAGTAGCAAGGGCAACTTCGAAGGGGCGTATCCTCTGCGTCCAAGTGATCCTCCTATGCTTTAAGCTGGAGGCTTCTCATCTGGGAAACTATACTGAAACCCTTAGCTCTGGGGTTTTTGCTGGGAACTATGTGCGAAACAGTAAGCAAAAGTAAGGGGGAAAGTAAGGTGGTATGTAAACACCACCCTAGTACTTTCTGTCTGCTGTCTTCAGCTCCATAACCATTTTTTAAAATGTAATAAACAGTTGACCAGAATTACACACAGAATTCCAAATACAGGAACAAACAGCAGAATTTCTACTACATTTGGATGCACAACACCTCAGCAGGTACAATTCTGATGCCTGCCATGAGGGCCATGCCTCAAGACAACTTTCCAAAGGCATCTGGTTCTGGTTAATGCTTTAATTTCTCACAATGTCTTCCATGTACTGTTTCTCCATGTCATTTTGGGAAAATTAAATGATGGACACACACAATTTGGAGAGCTGCTATTTGCCCACTAGTGGTTGAGGAGGCCTAGCAATGGGCACTTCACCCAAGGCCGCCTCAGATCTAGACTCTATCCTCTGTACATATTCCAACTGTGGTTACTCCAACCTCTAGAGAAGAGCACCTAGCATCTGGTAGATGTAACTCCCTGCCTTATTGCCAGTTCCTTCTTCTTACGTTTTGTGTCTTTTTTATATTGTAAGCTTGAGGGCAGAAAACTGCCATTTTGTCACTCAGTTGCCCAATCTTTGGGAACTTTGCACTGCTAGCGAGGATGTTGGCCAGTGGCGTAGCTTGGCATGAGTGGGGAGGGGCAGAGGGATGGGGGAGGGGCAGGGCGACGGCGCACGAGGAGGCAATGATGGGCAGGCAAAGGTGTGTGGATGAGGGGCGATGGCGTGCGAGGGAGGGATGATGGTTCATGGGGGGCAGGCAAGGAGTGGTGGTACCCCCCCAAAAAGTGCCACCCGGGGTGCACCGCCTCCTCGCCCCCCCCATACCTATGCCACTGATGTTGCACATACTTCACTCATCCCTCCAGATAACATAGTATCAATTCAATGGTATTGCCTTAAAAATGATCCCACTTATTGAAAAAAATATGAACTCAAATTTTATCTTTCGGGCAAAGAGAGCACTTTCCTCAAAAAGGAACTACGGTAGGGTAGGCAAGTTTGTGTGGGATATTTTAAAGTATGTTTGAAATGACCCAGTTATCCCTCTTCCTCCCACCATTGCCAGCCAAGGGAGAAAAGGGCAATGGAATTTCCAGCGGTGCTTATGGTACCTGTAGTTTAGCCTCTAGGATACAAATATAGAAGAGCAGATGCCATAGAAACAAGACCCTGTAAGTGTCTCTTTTGAAAACCAAAGATCAAGGGAAGGAAGGAAGTCGTATTACATGGATGCCTATTCTGGAGTCCTCCAGGCATAAAACTGATATTTTATAGTCCTTAATCTATACTGGTTTTAAAAATCCGTAAGCCACCTTGAGTCCTGTTATTGGGGGGAAAGTGGAATATTAAATAAATAAATAAATGGATGGATGGATGGATGGATGGATGGTTCTGTGGCCTGCTGTGGTTCTGCCTCCAGAAATCAAGCAAGGACATCTATCTCTGGGATCATCCCTGTTCAATTTCTTGTAACACTCCTCTCCCGCCACTGCAACAGTGTTCTGTTTCATATGAAGCTGACAACCTACTTCAGTGGCAGGTCACCCGAACACCGGGAAATTGTTGTGGTGGTGGGGAGGCTTAAGGGGCTGCTGAGAATATTGCTATCCTTAATTAGTGCATTGGCTACTCTATGATTCTCCCAGCTGAAAGTTTTATTTTGATTTTCCTCTGGTTTTATAAGTTTGTGTGTAAATGCCCCCCTCCAACTTTGTTTAGGATAGTAAATGAATGTCACAGATGAATCTATACTTTTGGCATTAGCATTCAGGGGACTGGTAGAAAAGTATATACAATGCTGTGATGACCATCTGTTTTAGAGAAAGTTTGGGTTTCTGAGTAGTTCTGTATACAGAACCATATCCTGTTTAATCTCTTTTACTTCTGCATATGAGTTGATTCTTGATGGAAATTATTTATGTTATCTAATTTCTGTCTCCCACCCACCCTCACCCCACTGCCAATGGGCTCTCTTGTATGATCTTCTGAATGCCTGTGACAGTGATCCTTGACAGCTTACAGCCTTCAGGAAATTCATTTAAAAAGAAGAGTACCAGATGTGATACAGATCCTTCATCTTCCCACTGTTTAATTCCTTCTGTCAGCATTTTACAGAAGTGATAACTTGAGCTTTTTTCAAACCCTAATCCAGATGTCAATATGATGTACCTACACTAGATTGGAGTTAGTTAGCTTCTTCCTTCCTTCCTTCCTTCCTTCCTTCCTTCCTTCCTTCCTTCCAGACTGGAGGCAGAAAAATTGTGCCCTTCTTTGGAGTCCAGAGGCCTGACATGACTCCTTTCTACGGTTTTATCATAAGACCAGAACAGATTTATGTTCACCACCTGCCTTTTGGTTTTTTTCAATTTAAAAATTGATATTAAAATATGTAGCAACCAGCTATATGGTCATGATTACCAGTTGATATACTTGCTGTTCTATTCAGAGAATTCTGAAAGGCTAGTGAGGTAGGCTCTCCAGACACAACAACTCCTGCCTTTCTACATCTTCAACTACACATGATTGAATTTCAGGTAATGTTGTTGCATTCCCTATCTGTTTCATTTGATTTGCAATTTCACTGTTCGTCATCATGGCTTTGAACTCTGTTAGCCACTGATAATGGTGTATGTACACTACAAAGGCAAGATATACATTTTTGTACAAATAAATTATTTAAATATATATTTCTTATCATATATGCCAAGTGTGCACTGGTGTGGTAGTTTGAATGTTGGACTGGGACTAGGACTCTGGGAGATCCAGGTCTGAATGCCTGCTTAGCCATGGAAACCTACTGGGTGACTTTGGGCAAGTCACACTCTCTCAGCCTCATAGGAAGGCAAAGGCAAACTCCCTCTGAACAAATATTCCCAGGAAAACGCTTTGATTCGGTTTGCCTTAGAGCATATGTGCCAAACACAAGGCCTGCCAGATCATTTCATGTGGCCCTTGCATCTATCCTGCAGTTGCAGCACTCCCCCTGCCTGGTGAGCCTGATCCCCACATTGCAGGCTCCCAGCTGCCAGTATTCTGAAGTGGGGTCCAGCAGCCAGCACTCACAGTCTACTTCTACTTCTGACTGCTCCTCTGTCCAGGTCTCACTGTCAGCATGGCAATGCTCTGCATGGCTTGCAAGACTTGGACAATCAGAAGTAGAAGTAGGAGCAATCAGAAGTAGTAGCAGTGCTGGCTGCTGGGCCCCTCTTCAGAATACCGGCAGCTGGGGGCCTGCAATGTGGGGGTCGGGTTCACCAGGTACAGAGAGGGGCGGGGGGGCAGAAAGAGGCATGGTGGAGGGGGAAGCAGAAAGAGGTACAAAGGGTCTGGGGCCAGAAAGAGGTACAGAGAGAATCTGGGGAGCAGAAAATGGTACACTTTGGATACACCGACCAATTCTATGTCACTTTACAGAGGTATAGGGACTATAAATTATGATCAAATGACCAAATTATGATCAAAATGTCCAAGAATGTACAGGGTGAGGAGCATCGCCTTATCAACTTCATATTGCACAGATTGCACATTAGATCAGAGCACAATTATTTGTTCTGCCTGTCTCAACTGGGACCAAAAAGTTAAACAAAGTTAATGTAATAAACAATGCTTGGTAATATTGTCTGATGATTAAGAAAATAACTTTCTGTTTTCAAAACTCATTTTTTGATAAATTGTACAATAGTTGTACACTTGAATATCTGCTTGCCATTATTTTTCCTAGACTTCTAGTTTCAGAGCTAGTTATTACTAAAACCAGTAATAATCAAATGCAGAGGCATGATAAAAGAGGAGATACATTTATATAGTCTTACAGATACAACTGCTCCTTTGAGGGCAACCATAATGCTGATGTGACCCAAGATGAAATTGAGTTTGACACCCCTGCCTTAGGGTCACCAAAAGTCAGAAACAATGTGAAGGCACAACAACAATACCAAGAGTGTGGAACTTCCACAGACTTGGGGGCATCCCCTTTCCCCTGGGCTGCATTCTGCTGCATCTGAGCCTACAGATTTCCTGTTTACATTCAGCAATGTGGCATCACAAAAGTGTGACACTTTGAAAAGTGCCATTATTTCTTTAAATTAAGTGCACACTTCATGCATGCCTCATTTACAACTAAATTTTCACTTCTGGGAGGCTTCCAGGATAATTGTAATTGTAGATGAGGACCATAGGGAACATTTTTTCTTATTTAAAGCAAAGGAAAAAGACAAATTTAATGTAGAAATGCTGCAATTTTCACCACTGTCTACCTGAATTTTGGTGATACATTCAATGGTGGTACCATGACAGTAGGTCTCAGTGGCCTCCCCTAATATATGCAAACATACCCCAGTTAACAGAGCTGCTTGCACTGAAACTCCTTTTTACAAAAGTTTTCTACATCCACTGCTCCTTTATTTTCCTCATTCTTTGGCTAGTTGGAAGGGTTTTTTTGAGCAGCATTGGCATTGGAAGAATGTTGAAGAAGGGCTGGAGAAACATAGACTTTCAGTGTCAGGTTGCAGCAGTATGTCTGCACTGAACAACACAATAAAACTTGACCTGAAAAGAGCAGGAGTCTATTCTAGCCACTTCTGCCAACAACAGGCAGGTTAAACAGCAGCTGCTTCTAGAATCCCTTGGGTACACGTGTGAACAGCAAAACAGAGAGAAATGGGGAGAGCAGCTAATCCTGCACCAGAAGCTGCCTTCCTGTGGTTTCCAGAAGGTTCAAAAGGCTTATCCTACTTCATTGTTTCACTTCATGTATGGATAGTTTTGAATAAAAAGTTTGCAGAATCACGTTCAACTCTTTTTTTTTCTTTTGTGGTGTAGGAACTAATTCCTATTCTTTCTCCAGTATTAAATTTTCTGCTAAAGAAATAATGCCAAGGAAGACATCTACTTGGTTAACTGAGGTATACCTGTACTAAAATTGATATTTCATTCTCCAGTGCTGGTATTTATGCAGTCAACTGAAATTCTTGAGGGGGAAAAAAGCTTTAGAGGGATGACCAGGGGAAACTGAGCATGCTCAGTAATCCTGGAATGCTGGCTGGCTATTGGGTAAAGCAAGAGGAGGAACAGACAACTAGGTAATTGGGGGAATGGCATGGAGGTAATCTGAGCAGAAGCATTTCATTGTGCCATTTTGCTTGTTTTAGTTTTGCTATGCTGGTTGGCTCAGGAATTCTGAGAAAAATTCTTGATTGTTGGGAGGAGTTTTCTATCCATCACATTCTTTTAGACTGTAAGCCTGAGGGCAGGGAACTGTCAAATAAAGAATTTGTAAGGTGCTCTGAGAGCCTTTTTGGCTGAAGATTCTAGTATGAGTGCTCCAAATAAATGAATAAATAAATCTTTTGAAAAACCTTGAGAACTAATGTGGTGTGGCCCCTACTCAGTGACAGGTTGGTGAAAGTTCTGTGATTCACTCTCCTGCCCTGGTTTTGTTTCAAAAGATCAAAGCAGCTGCAAATGAAGGCCTTAATGCTGCAAAGGGCGTGTGTGTGTGTGTTAACATTCCCCTTCCTTGCGATTTTCTTGGTTTAACTTGCCCCAGAAGCTATTTGTCTTACTGAAGGAAATTTACAGGTACTCATGTAACATTCATAGGTTTTCCCCTATGTGATAAACAGGTTAGGGAAGGGTAATTTAGATGGTGGAAATGGCACAGTGGAAAGCATTAACGCCTGCCCCTCCCCACACCTTCCATCTTGTGTTCCAAATCTGGTTTGCCCTTCCTCCCATGGCTGCCAAGTTCTTTGGAAAACACTCTGGGATCTTTTACCATAATTGCCTGCACACCAAACAAACTTACTGCAAATTAACTTCCCTTGCTATCTCTGTAAGCTTCCATCTGTAGTGTGGAGAGAATAAAAAGGAGGACCAGCTTGTCAAGGTTGTTGTGAGGATTACCGAGATGTGAAGAAGGGCTTTGAGTATGGTGACGTGCCACACAACAGCTAAGGAAGTGTGAATGCGTTTACAGGGGATGTTGTCCTTTCAATGATCTAGCCCAGGGCTTTCCAAACACATTAGTCTGTCGCCTGAAGAGTGTAGGTGTGTCGCCTACAATCTTGGAAATGTACGTTATTATTTATAAATCATATATTTTTAAAAATATATGAAAGGTTTTCATGAGATATGTTGTGTCCCTATACATTTTGTTATTAAAATTTATGTATGTGTCTGTATTTCTTATAAGCGGTTAGTTTAACCTCCGGTTTGCTAGTAAAACTGAATTACTGTGTTGCAAAATGATGCATGTCTAAAAAAGTGTCCCCAACATAAAAAGTTTGGAAAGCTCTAGTCTAGCCCTTTTGCAAAGGGCTTAGCTAAACTGGGCACCTTCACTTCAGCGCAACTAATTCCTAGCTAACATTTTATCAACAGCTCTGAAGGACATCGAAATCCTTGGCTCCTTTGTTGATTGCACCACAAGTCTTGCTGAGTTCAATGGAATTGACTTCCTAGGACTGGGGGTGCTGGTGGTAAATTTGTTTTTCCTGAGTGGTCAAACAGAATCCGAAAGGGCTGTGGATTCTGAATCCCTCCCTCTCTTTTCTTAGGCCAGACGTGAAGAAGCAAAGGCCTAAATCCCCCAGTTAATACCGACTAGAGTAGACCCACTGAATGGATTACTGAACAGTGAAAAGCCTGCAGATTCGATGGGTCTAGTCAAGTTGGGTCTACAAATCGGACCGAGGCCAACTATTTCACTGCTTTCCTCACTTTCCACGCTGCTTTGGGCGGCTTTCGAGGGGTCCCTCCCGCATGAGCGCTCTCTGCTGAGGAGAACCGCATACTTCCGGCCCCTCCGCGCCATTCCCCACAGAGAGGCTCTTCTTCTCACGGGTCGGGCCGTCGAGCGCTGGCCGCTGAGGCGATTTTCAGGAGCGCAGACCCTGCGCCTCCCTGCCTGAGCCGAAGAGGAACGGGGAGGCTGTGGAGCTCCGTGGGACATCGGAGGGACCAGAGCACTAGCACGGGCGCACTAGGAGAACCCAGCGGCCAAACTCTTCGGAGTTTCTCTCGCTGCGCATTTTCGACGGGGGCACTTTTTTCCCTCCTCTTTTTGGCGCGCGGTGTGTGTGTGGGGGGGGGGCAGGATGCAGGTGATCTCGCCCGGCGCGCGGATGCCCGGCGTTTGCGTTTGTCCTCTGCGAAAGGAAAAGGCTCCGGTTTCCGAGGGATGTGAGTGTGCGGAATGAAAGGCGCAGGAAAACAACCCCGTCTCTATTCTTCTCTCCCTCTCTGTGTCCCCTCTGCGAGGCTTCGGGCGGGAGGGGCCGCCTTGCCAAGCTGCCATCTAGAGGCGCCTTTCCGCAGCGTGGCCAGTGCCTCTATATATAGCCGACGCGGGCGCTGGAACCAGCCGCCAGTCGCTCGCGAACGTCCCTCGGAGAGGAGCGGCTCTCGGCGCGCCCGGAGGAGACCGAAGGTGAACTCGAGGTAAGGGCAATACCCTCCGAGCCTCGGGGCTCCTGCGCCTTCTCGAGGGCGGGCGGGCGGGAGGGAGGAGGCAGCGCCGGCCGCTCGGCGGACAAAGCCAGACGGAGGCGGTGGAGGCGCGCGCGGTGCCGGGAGCGAAGCTGAGGCGCGAGGCACGTGCGGCGCCTGCCCGTGGGGCGCCCGCCGGGCTGGGGAAGTGGGTGCTGGCTGGCCGGCCGGAGACCTGGGATGGGTGGCTGAGGGTTTTAAAGACAAAACAAACAAGGAGGCGAAACAACGAGGGAGAGAAGAAGAAACGCGGGCGAACTTTCTGCGCTGAGGAGGCTAGGCTGCCCTCTCTCTCGGGGCTCTTCGCCTGGGTTCCCCCGAGCGTCTTTGTTCCGCCGTGGACGTTTCCCTTGCAAGGTCCCGGCCTCGGGATGTCTGTGGGGAAAAGACAGCCTCTCTTGCGGGGAGGGCTGCCCTCTGCCTGGAGGGTCCACAACCCTTGGCCGGCACGGGAGCCCCCTGACAGTAGAAAAGTTGGGTTTCAGCTGATGGAGAAGCCCAGCGTGGCGCCGAGGGCGACCTCCCCGCGCCTTCTGCAGCCCTCGGACCGCAATTACTTAAGACCCTCTAGACTCGTTAAATTGCGGGTGGGGGGAGATGTCCTTTTCCAGAGTCCCAGTAGATTTTTTGACTAGCATTTGCCTGAGACTCTTCATTCAGTCACAGGACCTTTCGGATGGGCTGTCGCTGGGTCTGCGCATACGCACTTACTGAGAAGTTTCTTCCTTTGCGGTCCTGGAACCTTGGTCTTTAAGACTGTTTAACAGCACATGCGTCTGGAATAAAACTTGATGTGCACTTAAATCTATACCTGTGCTTCCCAGAAGAGCTTTCGGTGGGATTTTAAGCTTATGTAAGTGTGTGTAGGGTGACAGTATTAGACACACTGGAGTAGGGTTTACTTTAAAATAAGCTGCACAGCTGCCCTGGCACACATACTTGGAAGTAGGTCATACTAAACATCCTCCAACCTTTGAGTAACTGTTGTTGGAGTGCAGAGACCCCTCAAAACTAAGGGCCCCTAAAAGACATGGTTGCTGGCTGGTTATTGATTCTGGCCACTTCTATGCTGGAGGGTTAATAGGCTGCTAACACAGAAAATGTAGGTGAGTGTCACACTAGAACAACCCACATCACACTCTAAACAGACTCAATCCAGGATAAGTGGGATTTGTTTTAGGTTTCTCATGCATATAATAACATTGCATAAGTTTCACCCAGCTGCCATGTTCTTTTGCATTCCTAACTGTATCCTTGTGATACAGAGCTGAGAGTCCAGAGAAAAAGCTGACATGGTTTTGCCATTGTCTTTTCAGGTTAGGCACCTAGTAGAGGTTCAGTGTTGATAAGTAGCCAGTCACAAAAGGGGGTAGATGCGCAATAAACAATTGCTCTGTAACTTGTAGGAATAATGAGGAGTTGTAAAGTTGTTCTGTTTAGTTGCTAAAAGCAGAATAATTATTTGTTTTGTTTTGTTCTTTAAAGTTGGAGTAGCTCATTAAATGTTTTATGACCCTCTGAAAGTATTCAGGGACATTCCCAGGAAGATTCACCCTGCAAAGTTTCAAGGCAAGCTATGGCAACTTTTTGTTCCATCATAAGTTTAGATGTTGCCGCTGAGTCTCTGACTGGATTCACAGGAGAGTGACAAACAGTTTGTGCAATGAGAAGATACTAAAGGGCTGCGTTTTCTCTTCCTGAACTTGCCACCAGCAGAAAGTCTGATTTATTGCCAGATGGTTCCAGGAACAGCCTTTCTGTGGGAACAGCAAGGCCTTCCTCTCTAACCTTGCAAATGCTTCTATTTGCATCTTATTATCTACTCAATGAGATACAAAGAGTAAAGTGTTAAATGCTCTTTGGGACTACACCAAGTGAGGTTTAGAAATAAAATATCACAGGAGTTAGAAGTAAGACTCACAGTGTCTCATAAAGAAGTACCCTTTCTTTTTCATAAGGATTTTGCTTCCTTTTATAAATCAATATGTAGTTCTAAATCAAGTTCCAGAAATAGATCATAAAGAGGGAAGCAGTGCTATTATTCTAATCTACTCAATGCCACTTATTAATAGCTAGAAGCACCACCTATAAATATCTTCTGATGTTGCTCATCTATTTTTTTAAAATGTGCAATGGTATTAAGCTGGGCATAACCCCCTTTTGGTATATCTTTTCTCAGTCACAGACTCAAACTGTGGAGGCTTTTGCCAGGACAGCTGAGTGAGCCTGAGGCTGAGCAAGAAGAGATTAAAGGGAATAGCAGCTTCAGCAACCATAGCTTTGTGCGTGTTTGTATGCGAGTGTGTCTGCACGCACGCATACATGAACAAACACTAACATGTGCATGGGTGACTCATGGTTGAGAAGATGCCGAGCAACTTCTTTTTAAAAAATCGTGCATTTTTAGATAAACTGCTTATGTTGGAACACAGCATGGTGAAATCCCAGATTAGAATCTGGCTGAAATCCTCTTGGTTATTCCCAGCTAGAGCAGATCCATTCAATCAATTGTTGTATAGTTTGTCAGCATGTAGGTAAATTCCATTGATTCAGTGGGTCTTCTCTAGTCAAGAACAACAATAGGGCTTAGGCCTTTATCAGATGCAGGATGGCTTACATCTTTTTCTAGACCTCATTTAATGGAAGGCTTGTTCTAACAGGTTCGTTGGCACATTGGACCCATGCTATTATGTCAGTGGTTGTTTAAATAACTTACAGAAATTAAAGATGTGGCTGACTTTTGATTCCCCACTCTGAACAACTTCACATCTGGAAAGATTGGAAAAGGTCATCTAGCAGTTTTTGGAGCCGTAGTCAGTTGACCTAGCTGGCTGCTGCTTTCATAAAATATTGGCATGTCTTTGCTTTTAACAAATACAGACAGAGAACAGATAAACCAAGTCATTCTAAAATTTATTTATTTATTAATTAAAATAGTTAAGTGGTTATGTCTGTACTCCTGCTGATTATGACACTGCTGATGCTAAGTATTTCTGACACAATCCAAGAACAATTAAATATATTTAAGACTGATTTGTGCATGTGTGTATGTGTTTTAATAACATGCCTAATTTATCCATGTAAAAGAAGGACCACTTTAAAAATAATTTTGCCAGGATCACAACATTTGTAAATACATTACAATATCCAAATGAGTAATTTCTTAATTGTATTCGTTCTCTCATATAATTCTCCCATCAGTTAAAGAGTTCTGTGTAACCTGAAAGCTTACATATTCTCACTAACAGATGATATGCCAATAAAACATTAAATTCTATCTTTCTTTCAGTGTTTCAAGTGTGATAGCAACTAGCTATAATGACAAATATTGTGATAGGCAGTTGACAAGCATCTTCTCAGAGAAACATTGGTGTAGACTCAGGGAAGATATTGGTGTGCATGACATATGCACACAGACACTCGTCTGTGATAAAAGCTGTTCTGCTGATTATGCAGAAGGAGGTGGTAGACTGAGGTGGTAGAGTTATTGACTTAACCACTTTAAACAGCAGGTATGCGTTCTAAATGTATTTTCTTTATATAAAATGGCACCACAGGGAGAAAGATTTGCATAGCCCTCTCCTTGCTGTGCAGGGTTACTTCATTTAAGAAAGCTTTGAAATGAGGAACACTCAAAATATGATCCAGCTCTTGCAGTATGAGGAATTCTACTATACCATTCTGTATAACAAGCAGAATAGTTTGAAGTTTATACGATCTATAAGTTCTATATCTCTTAACACAGGACTTTTTCTCCCCAAAGGGCATATTTAGGTTGAGCTTGAAACTCTGCAGTAGTAGATGAGGATGTTTTTACTCTTTTGTGCTTTGCTTACTTTGTGCCTTACAGTATGGGGCAAAGTGAGTCATAATGGCCATTTCCTCACTATACTCTTATAGCGCGATTATTCCAGTTTCAACATCCTGTGGAATCCTGGGGTTTGTAGTTTAGGGAGGGACTGACTGGCCCCTCCCTAAACTGCAAATCTCAGGATTCCATAGGATATTGAAAGTGGAATAATCGTGCTATAAGAGTGTAGTGTGGAAATGGCCATATACAAAGTGGTCATCCTCACCCTCCATCAGTGTCTTTCTCAGCTAAATGAAAGCGGGGGGCGGGGGGAGAGAAGACTAACATGAGAACAGTGGCAATGCTTTCTGAGCCTGGAAGGAGTAACATTGATGCGTGAAGTGGACTAGTGAATCACAACTGTGGCTCATGATACAGCTGTTTTGGAGCCTTGCTTTCTCTGCCAACCAGTCCACCATTACTTTAAATACACTCTTACTGTGGTTATCCAAGCTGCCC
Source organism: Ctenosaura bakeri (assembly GCA_948474755.1). Taxonomy (NCBI): domain Eukaryota; kingdom Metazoa; phylum Chordata; class Lepidosauria; order Squamata; family Iguanidae; genus Ctenosaura; species Ctenosaura bakeri. The sequence continues at coordinate 33,066 of CAOLHI010005138.1, forward strand.
CCTCAACCATCCTTCAATGTAAAGGGTTTGGATGCATAAAATGACAAAATAGTTCTCTCCCTGGCCAGAGGACTGATATGTGCCTCTCACAAATAATCTGGGTGGGAAAACCCATATCTGGTTACTTAAACAATTCCAGACAATAGCCAGACTGGCCTTTTAATACAATAATCTCTGGATATGACTGTCCCTGATCTTACATATCAACTGCTAATCCCTTTGGTGTTTTGAGCATATCACTTTTCTGGCTGAGTTCTATGTTGCTGGCATGCAAGTTGGTCTACATACTCTTTTGGTATATTTACTCTTAGAGGCATTCAGGTTAGCTGCAGAAATGAAGGGGCCTGACTCTATCCTGCCTGGCATGCAGTGAGATCCTCACAGCCCTTCTTTTATAAGACAGTCAAGGTTGCATTGTTTTCAAGTGAGCTGGCACACTGGATGAGAGTCCCTTGCTTTTCTGGGGTGAACACTGGCAGGGGGCCACAAAGCCCACAATCAGCTTAAATCCCTGGCTTTCATGGGCTGTTATTCTATCCCACTGGAGGGAAACGAGGCTTGTAGTTTGCCAAGGAATAGTAACTCACTTGATTGTTGATTTCACTGAATGTTGATCGAGCCTCACCATTGACCAGGCTGAGTTCTTTTTTCCTGAATGCATTTGCTTAATATTCACACTGAAGTTCTCATCACACTTTAGCAGGAATGTGATGCTCTGAGCAGGACAGTTAAAGTGTAATGAGCTGTTGATTCCACAACATTAAACCAAATCATATTTTAATGTGCTTGACTAAGTCAGGTGATTCCTTTTTACTCTCTAGCTCCATTTGTGGTGACATGCCAATGCTGTCAGCCACACTTAACTGATTTATGCAGATAAAAGAATAATGCAACAATTCTGCATAAAAGCAAATATATCTTGAAATGACATTTTCTTTTCTAGTTTTGGGCACAATTGGCATTTCTGGCCCCATTAATCCTGACCCTCCCTTCCCCTGGCACATACTCATAATTATGTAAGCAGTTTTAACTTTCTTGGTTTTATGAATAAAAGCAGAGGGTAAAGAAAGTCTAGATACAATTACAGTCAGCCCTGCACATTTGCTAGGGTTAGGGGCGCAGGACCCCTGCGAAAGTGGGAAAATTGCAAATATCAAAAGGTGTGTGCATGTGTCTGTTGGAAGGAGGCTGAGACATGGTGGAGAGAATGGACACCAGGTCCAAACCAGATCAGGAAACGGAAAGGTTGAACGGTGGCTCTATACTCCCTCTCTCTTGCCCATCCCCTTCTTTAGATGTGGGAGGGGGACATCAGAGATGGGGGGTGTCAGGGTTTGTGGGGCCAAGAAATCAGGCTGTTATCCGTCCTTAGCTGGCCAGGCAGTTGCTGCTGGTGGTGGTGGTAGAGGAGGAGGACTAGAGGTGGTTTTTTTAAAGGGCTGTGAGGCCTGATTTGGAGCCATTGAGAGCAAAGGTTCCCACAGAAAAGAAGCAGCTGATGTGGGAGGAGGAGGGGTTGGAGAAACTTGTAAATAATCAAATCGGTGAAAGTTAAACTCACAAATGTGAGTACTCCAATTTCTGGATGAAACAGCTTCCCCGTGTGGTGAAAGGAATGTACAGAACTAATGTACTGATTTCCTTAGCCTACATAATCAGAATACTGTATCTCAAATATGGAAATTTGCTTGCATTTCTTTCTTAGGTTGAGAAGTTGGGGTTGCTGCAGTGGGAAACAGAGAGCAATCTCTAGAAACCGCAGCCACAGCAAGTTCCAGACCTGCAGTCTTGAAGGCCTGTGATGCAGCAACCTTCCAGGTTTAGGTCTGGTCACTACCTAGATGGGAGGGGCACCTGGGAATGTTATGTATATTCCATCTTAAGCAACCTTGGAGAAAAGATGAGATGTAAATAAGTAAAGGTTTCTCTTTTGAAGTGTATCTATGCAAACGGTTATGGCTGAAAATCCACTTGCTGATAATTTATTATAGCTCTGAACTACTCAGGTCATGGTGACTCTCTTGTGATTCTTCATGGCAACCTTTTTCTTGATAGAGTGATTTTCTAGTGCTAGCATGAGGTCCTGTAGAATGCTTAGAGTCTCTCCTCTGCAAAGCAGGGAAATGGCTTTAGACGCTAACTCAAAGGCATCCAAAGGTGTTAGGGACTTGCCAGTAATGGAGTCTATGTAATTCAGACTGTCTTGCTTGAGTTTGAAGCTTCCTCATTTTGACTTTACCGACACTCATACTTTATATGAAAAGTTTGGCCTTTGGGGAAAGAGGGTCCCAGGTAGGACCTGCTTTATTACTGATAGGTTTTGATTATTTAAAATGTAACAGCGCATAACAACACACCCTGCAATTTTAGGTGTATTGTGTCAGAATTCCTCATTTATTTCAGCAGAGGGCAGTATACTCTGAGGTGTATTCCTAAAACCAGTCTGGCTGCTTTGATGCAAATAATGTTTCCATTAAAAACCCATTATTAAGCAACATTGGTCAAAAAAGTAGAGTGGACTGAAAATCTGCTTCTAGGAGGGGGTGGCACAAATAAGCAAGTTGCTGGCCTTATTTTGAAGGGAACAGGATGTGTCTTTTATGTGGATTATACTGGAAAGACTCCATGGCATCTGTCCAGGGTCCTGAGGCTGGGTGTTGTTTTTTTGGCTGCCTGTCTCTCTTGCTGAAGACTAGGGGAAGGTGTGTTAGGGCCAGACTACACCTGATGTATCAGATCTGTGTATTTAGACACAGACCTGTTGCTGACACAGAGAAAACCAGTATGGATGTAAGTAGATATTTTTTAAAAAATAACAGCAACAGTATCCTCAAAAGCTTACCTCCTTGCAGCCCCTGTCCACAAGCATTTTCTCAGTTCCTGTACTGAGCCCCTAGTGTGGCCGGGAAGAGGACTGGTGGGGACAAGCTGTGAAGAAGAGAGCTACAGGCTATGTACTCTTCCCAAGAGGAACCCTTTTGCTGTTGAAATGAAGTGCTTGCCAGATTGTAGCAGATCTAGGCTTGAATACATGGATTTACCGTTGTGAGATCTAGTTTGACTGGTAGAGCCACAACCAGGATTTATTTATTGTTGTTATTATTATACTTTTTTCTTCATGCAGATTATCAGGATGTATCAAATAATGTTGGTATATAAACTGAAAATAGCAAATGCATTCTACCCTTTCTTCCTGCACATACTTGAGGTGCTTGAAGGACTGGGGAGAGAAGGGAAAGAGAAGGTTACATGCAATTATCAGCCCCAAGATCTGAGGGAATTGGGTTTTTGTTTGTTTTTGTTTTTAAAGCATCAGGAGCTCCTTTGGGTGCAAAGCAGTGGGCTTGGGCTAAATGACTGACATCCAACTCACTGACTCAGTTATTTATTACAGTGGCTTACACACTATACTGGAATGAGCAACTGGGCTGGGGACCCTGGTACCACTCCAAATAGAAACCAGAAGTGGTTTTCAGGCTCTTTCTCTCTCTCTCTTTTTAACCCTTTGGGAAGTTGGGAGTGAGGAGAGGAAACTGCTGTGTCGTTTTTATAGCAGTTTTAAATGTTCTGATGTGAAAAATAGTCAAATTATAAAATTATTGCTGTAGTCTGAGGGCTTGGGACATGTCTTGGGCACTGTTTTGCCAGTTTAGCAGTTGCATAAAATAAATAAAATGTACAACACTCCAATTCATGGAAGAGCCCAACCAGCATATTAATAAAATCAATTTTAGCTCAGCATTTTTCCTGCACATGTTTCTTAAAATGGATTTCTTGAAGGACAAGCTGGACTTATTTAGTGCCAACACATGGTCCTGTGTAAAGCTACTAAGGAATAAGTGAGGGAGGGTGCCTCCACTAAGAAGGCCCTTGTCTGGTTAGATTTTCTCTTAAGCTGCTGAGGATATTTCTGGGTAAAATTTAAGGCAGGGGTAGGTAATGTGATGCCTTTGGACTATAGCTCCCATAAATCCCAAGCAGGATGGCAGCTCCCAAGGAAAATAGGAGTTGGTATCCAAAGCATCTAGAAGACACTGGCTTGAGCACCTATGTTTAAAAGCATATGGAAATATATGGGAAGTGAGACTACCTCAGGCACTGAACATTTATAGCTCTCAAGGTCAAAATCAACTTCACTGGCCCCCACAGTGTACTGCTGTTATATGACACCAGAGAAATAGTTGCATTGTGCAGGGGAAGAACTGATGTTGTCAGGGCATTTGGGATTGTCACCACTTTCTTAGGAGCAGCAGGATGGGAAAGAGAAGCAGGGATACCCATAAGGTAAGAGCTGGAGACTTCGGGCCCTCTAGATAGTACTAGACTGTAACTTCCATCAGCTGTAGCCAGCATGTCACCCTGGATGGGAACTGTAATCCAGCAGCCTCTAGTCTAGAGAATCATATATTTCCTTCCTCTGACCTAGAAGGAGGGCTATGAGAAAAAGCAATACTGGCTAGGACCAGCTCACTAGTTTATCTTGAAACTCCAAAGGCTGTCTACTCATAATTCTCTGAATTGTGAAGGTTTTTTTTTAAAAGGTTGATAGTTATTTTGTGGACAGCCTGAATGCCCTAAAAGCACCAGATCCCGTTTGATCTTGGAAGTTAAGCAGGGCCAGCTCTGGTTATTACTTGGATGGGAGACCACCAATGAATATTGGGTGCTTTAGGTTATATTTGAACCACCTCTGAGTATTCCTTGCCTCAGAAAACTATGAAATTCATTGTGTCACCATAAGTCAGACTTGAACTCACCTGCTTTGCATTTTCTAACTCATATCTCGCCTGCTTTCATACTGAGTCTTTTTCTTGGTTTGGAAGATGCGTCTTTCATTTAAGTACTGGTTAGGTCTCCACATAGATTTGCCAGATGAAATAAAGGACAGTGCTTTTGTCCCTTTAATGGTTGCATAGGAAAGGAGATTTTAGGGGGGAAGAGAAATTCCTTCTACGCAACTGTTAAAGAGACAGGAGTCTCTCTCTTATATCATCTGGTAACCCCTTTTCCCAAAGCACTCCTGTGATGGCTGTGGATTTAGTCCTTACTGATGCTTGCTACAGAATGTTTTCTCCAGCTTACCCACTTTCCTTTGCTCCCCAGAGAAGAGCAGGGCCTTAGCAATCTTGCCAGAGTTTCCACTATGATAGAGTTATACCTTATGGGGGAGAGGGAATTCAGGCTGCCTGATAAGCACTTTCTTGGCTAGGAAATGTAACCATTTACTAAATCAAATTAACACTGCCCCAAAGGCAGGCACAAGCAGCGAAGGGAATGGTTATTAGTGTAATCAGCTCATTCTGTAAAGCTTGCACCTGGCAAGAGCCCAAGATGACGTATGGGATGTCAAAAAATGGTATGCCCCCAAAAGGAAAAATGGAATTAAAAACTCAAAGTAAAACTTATGAAAGATGAGGCTAGCTTGCACACGTATGTTATGGGTAGAAATAAGTGCTCTTATTTCCATCCAGTGCTGTGAGTGCTGCTATCTCTGTCAGATATAAGGGACCCATGGCCTTCTACATGTGGTACTATCATGCATGACAATTGATGAGGACAATTGATGATGACCACTGGCTGCCCATCCCTGTTCTCTGTGATTACCAAGTCTAAGCTGCCCCAAAACAGTTCTGATCTTAACGTGGCAGCTTTTCTTTTGAAGATCAGAACGTCTGTTTTCTTCTTACTAGCTCATTCTTTCTGATCCGCCCTTAAATGCTTTTTATTTTATCTACTTTTAATTTTCATTGATATATTTGCATCACATAACACAAATAAAAGCATATCATTTAATGGCCTTAGATTTAGTAAAAATCTTAATAATGCTTACATTAATATGGGAGATTTATATCAATTAATCTAATTAAAAGGGGCAAATATTGGCTGGTATCCTGTTAGTTAGCGCCAGCTAGAGTAGACCCATTGACTCAAGTCTTGAATGGTGAGTCAATGCACAGCTAAATCCCATTGACTGAAGGGGTCTGCTCCAGTCAGAACTAATAGGATTTGGGCCATAGTCTCCTGCTTTATATCTCGATGAATTGATTTTCAAACATCAGATTTCTCCTCAGGGATGGAAAAATGCAGTCCATGTGCCACAGGCAGTCGCAGTACTGTTTTTGAAGTATCCAAGGTCCCCCAGAACATTTTAATTTTTTTTCTTTGAAATGCCTCCCTCCTCCAATGCACTTAGGCCTCTTCTGGGCCTTCCATGGCCTGGAGTGTGTGGGCCAAATAGGTCAATAAATTTACTCTTTTGACCTCACAAGAGAGGATGAACAATTTCCTTGTTTTCTCACTGCTGCAGAGAAAACAACCATTTCTGCACTGTTCTTGCCTAGTATTTGCACATCCTGAAGTATTTCAGGAAATCATTCGGTGAAAAAATGCATCGTTTTTCTTGTGTGAGAATCGTGGTAATTTATGGAAAAAGGATGGCAGATAGCTACCAGTGTTTTCTGTGAAGATTGCTGATTTCTGCACAAACCCCAGCAATTTGTGCAAAAGAACCCCTGTGTGGGTATGTGTGTGTGCATGTGTGTGCATGCGCAAGATGGTTATTTCTTTACACACACACACACACAAGAAAACCTTGCACAAAAACCTGCAAAAAATCTTGTACAAAAAAAGTGATGTTGAACACAAAAAAACCCCTTGAACAATATCAACAAAAATCTTGTCTTGCAATCTTGCAGAAAAAAATTAGCCACCTTTTTTGTTTGTGTGCAGAAAACAACAGTCTTATACCGAAAGACATGTGGCTATCTGGACACAATGTTTTTGTGCAAAAGAACAGGTTTTTTTTAAAACACAAAACCCATGCTTGTTAGACAAAGAACACACATGCATTTCTGTGCACAATAATTCTATGAAAAACTCCTGGATATGTGAATATGAGGTAAAAACTGCATAATATTCTTACCACAATAAAAATAAAATTCTTGTTATTCTTTCTGATTATTATTTTTTTTGGGGGGGGGTACAAAATAAATAAGTATTTCTTCCATCTCCAGTGTGAAGAACATGGCAAATTTTTTCCAGTCTCCCCAGGGGATGTTGGCTGTGGCATTCTCAGAAGGGGAACACATTGAAAATCTTTCCAAACAAAAAAGATTCAGCAGTTTTTGAGTGTGAGGAATTACAGTAGGATGTGTGGAGCAATGGAACCCTCAAACTCTTGGAAATTGCCTGTCTTTGTTATATAGTATATCTGTTTCATCATGAAGTATGATCCCTCATCGTTAGGTGTAGAGCTGTGTTATCATAGCTACTACTGCTGTCCCTCTAAACCTACCTCCTAAGCCAGAGAGCACCCCAGCTGAAAGGTTTATGAAATGCTGCAGATTGAGATGCAAGGAAATGATGGTGGAGAGCATCAAGATGGACAGCTGGAGCCACAATTGTTTGCTTCTGTGTACCCTTCAATTAGAAGAGTTCTAAAGTCATCATTTCCCAGTACCATGATCTGCAGCACCATGAACCCGCTGCCTGGCTTAAGAGGTAGCTTTTTGGGCTCATGTTCACTCATCAACAACCATAAACATGAATCCCCAAAGTTACAAGATTGTAAGTCCAGTCTTGGAAATCTTGATCAGAAATGGCAGCCATATTTTCTTTTCATTATGAATTTTACTCAGATTCTTTAGATATACAGAAATTGATTGAAATCCACAAAAGCTCTTGCTAAAATAAATTGGTTAGTCTTAAAAATGTCCTTAGATTCCTTCATTTTCCTTTTTATACTGAAATGAAACTAACATGCCTATCTGTCTTAAATCACAATTATTATGCCCCATACTCTACAAACAAGTCAGATAGGGGAAGTGGGGGTGCTCTTTCCAAAATGAAGCTATTTAAATTCTAACTTTTGCCAATAAATTAATTAACAACAAATTAATTCTGAGTCTTTATGATCTGCAAGAATCTTTAAGTAATTTAGAAGAATTCTAACTTCTCTGAGAAGTTTATATCCTGTAATCTGTTCTGTGTAGCACAAGACAGAAGTTCCAGAATTTTCACAGAATGGGGAGGGGGAAAAAAGGGAGGTGGATATAGTCTGTATCCAATGTATAGCATCACTCACATCTGTCCTGCTCAACCTGATAGTTTTTTTTTTTAATTGTATGGAGTCAAGATACCATTGGTGCAGTGCAGTATAATTGTGCTACAGATTTGTTGCAGTCAGTCTCCCTTCAATATTTTTATCCAGCTACTGCTAAATATCAAAGTGGATCTTTCCTTCTTTGGAAATCTTTTTCATTTTTCCTTTTGAAAAGGCTGATTTATGTCCTGTCGGCCCTTTAAGATTACATATATTTTCCTCACGAGCCCTTTAATCATGAAGTTCATATAATATCTCTTGGTAACTGTTGGTTCCCTAAGCAAGCCATATCTGTGTTTTTTCCTGTCGCTAGCTCATCTTTCCTGATTCTTCATCAAATAAATTTTAAAGTGTTCTTGGCATAAGGAGCAGTTTGATTAGTGCAAGAGCTGTCAGTGAGGAAAGCTGAAAACAAGAACAACATGGGGGACACATAGCTGAGGAGTTTAAATGCAGTTAGGTGGAGATTCAGTGGAAGAAACTGATGGTAATAATAAATGAGACTTAACATTTCTTGTTATTTGCCATCAAACTCACTTTGGCTCACGGTGACCCTACAAATGAGAGCCCACCAAGATGCTCCCTCATCAACTGTCTGCTTCTGTGGATTGAGCTAATCCACTTAACATAGTCTCTCTCTTTTCCTGTGTTGTTGTTGTTGTTGTTGTTGTTGTGCCTCCAAGTTGCTTCCAGTTTATGGTGACCCTCAGGCAAACCTATCACAGGGTTTTCCTGGGAAGATTTGTTCAGAGGGGGTTTGCCTTTGCCTTCCTCTGAGGCTGGGAGAGTGTGACTTGCCCACGGTGACCCAATGGGTTTCCATGGCCGAGTGAGGATTTGAACCTTGGCCTCCAGAGTTGTAGTCCAGTGCACTTGCTTTCTGTTCCTATTACCTCCCACTTTATCGCAATTCCAATAATTCACATCATTTCATGATATGTCAAAAGTACAGCAGCCTCAGTTTAGTCATTTTCACTTCTAGTGAGAGTTCAGGCTTGATTTGCTTTAAGACTCATTCATTTCTCTCTCTTTTGCAGTCCATGGTATCGGCAGAACTCTTCTTCAGCACTATGGGCCTTTCTGCACGACACCGTTATAGTGTTGTTATACCACTTTCAACATCCTGTGGAATTCTGAGGCCAAAGAGCTCCCCGGCTGAGAATTCTAAAGGCCCCTCCCGAAAGTGCAAACCCCAGGATTCCATAGGAGGTTGAAAGTGGAATCATCGCGCTACAAGAGTGTCGTGCGGAAATGGCCTAAGTTTGGGATGTACATGTTAGGTACACATTATGCTGGCCACACAAAAACATGAACCAAATGAATTTCTCCTCCATCTCTTGAACTACACATTTTTTCTTCACAGATCTGACATAGAGGTACAGAGGTAGACAGATACCTGGAGCGTGGTGAAACCTGATCTGGAGAAACAGCATCTTTCTAAAACCTCATGTCTTTATTTGTTGCATTCATTCCATGCTTTTCTTCAAGGGAATTCATGGCAACCTGCTTTATACTTACAATAAGCCTGTGAAGTGGATGATATTGGAAAGAATGACTGGCTGAAGGTCACCCAATGAGTGTCATAGCTAACTGAGGCCTAGATCTTGATCTCCCAAGTCACAGTCCAGCATCCTAGCCGTTCTTTGTAGAGTCTTAGAGGTTTTCTTGGGTGTCATGCTGAAGCCGCCATCCAAGGTGCCTCTTATTAGTAGAGCCCTTTATTAGAATCATTTAGCAAATTCCTTTAGGCGTGAGGTGGGTAGCACAAGGACTGTTCACAAAATAAGGCCATAGATGAATGAAGCAGAAAGACTGGGGTCCATTTCAATGATGTGAGTTTAAAACTGCAAAACTCCACTCATCAATATAAATGATTTTAAAGGAATAAGACAACCTGCTGGAGTTACTCAAAGTAATAGCATTGTCAAATCAGAAAAAAGAGCAATTTCTGAGGGCTTTTAGATGTTTTCCTGCCTCACTGATTTCTATAATAGCTGCTGCTTCTGATCTTTCAATCTTATATTTATAGCAATGAGATTCAGTTTAATTTTAAAAGTGTTGAAATTGAAATGCCAAGCATTTATGGAGAAGACTCTCTCTGCTGGAAGTCCTCCTCCTCCTCCAGCAGGTCTTTATGGTACTTCCTGGTATGCCATAGTTCCTCACTTTCACATGCGATCATTTCCTCTATATCCAGGTATTTCTAGGCATTTGGAGGGAAAATATTTTTAGGAGAAAAAAATTGGGGAAAATGAGGGGGGGTCCTGTGGGCTTAAAAAACTGCATTATTAACTGCCACATTTATTAACTGCCACTTTTTAGAAATGGATTAAGTTCATGGAAAGTTGATGGAAAAGGCATTTTGTGCCAACAAAATTATGCATTATGTCCCAATTGCTAAAAGTGTCACAAGATGTAGTGAAGGTGTGGAAGATCAGAATGATTGGTACAGAAGAAGTCGCTGGACATCAAGCTCCTTACTTCCAATAGCGGCAACTTTTTTTTTTTTTTCACTGTTTAGATCAATCTGACATTGATCCCTAAGGTGTGTGTGGGTTGCTCAAATGTTATCTCTTTTTCTATGTACTTGTGCTAGGGAACTCCTTTTCAATTGTGATTCATTTTTTTTCCCTGTCACCAACTCTACCCCCTGAAAATGGCTGAAATGTCATCTTAGGGTTGCTTACTCCAAGCTTATTCAGGAAGAGATGGTTGGGGTCTCACATTATAGCCCAGCTCCTAGTTTTATGCACAATCAGCAGAAATCCTGTTAAAAGTTAAATGGTTGTAATCAATATAAACTGATAGCCCTACCTAGCAAGATTTTACACTGATGCTTCCTGACCAATAATTGACAATGTTTGCCTGTAATTTCCTGACTCTTTGATGGATTTTTTTTAAATCTCAGAAGTCTAAGATTACAGAATGACCCTTTAGCCTAGACTTTTATAATCTATTTAGACAAGAGAATGAGAGTGATTAAAGTGCGGAGTGCGTGATTTAATCTATAGAAGATAAAACAATTATTTGGCCACGATGACTGTTTGGATTTCACAGCTGGGGGCTACAGCAAGGGGATGTTATAGTGCTTTGCAGCTTTTTTAAAAACGAAGAAAATGCCAATGTTGTCTCAGGCTAATTTTATGATGGTGATTTTTCTTCTTTTGCAGTGGTATTTACAAAATATTTTCCATTACAGTATTCTGTAGTGATATTGTATAAAATGCCACCTAACCAAAGTCTTACAGGGTATAAAGTTTATATATATGGGGCTAACAAGGTTCTTTGGAAAAAGGCAGTTGTAAATAATGTGTGTGTGTGTTGGGGTTTTTTTAACCAATATGTTTATCCTTCTTTTTTTTCCCTTTTGTATTTTTTGTTTAGACTTATTCCATTCCAAACGGATCAGCTATGAATGCTGTTGATTTGCCTCCCATATTTGAACTTGTGGAAGTAGAGAACCTCACTGAAACCAATCTGACCTGCAGCAATGGAGACTGTATCACTGTGGACACCTTATCATGTCCAAATACCCTCAACAAGACTGCCCTGCTCTACACTCTCTCCATCTTTTATATCTTTATATTTATGATAGGCCTAGTGGCCAATTTTGTGGTTGTCTGGATGAACTTTCAAGCCAAAACAACTGGCTATGAAACCCACCTCTATATCTTCAATCTGGCAGTTGCTGACCTTTGCGTGATCATCACTCTTCCAATCTGGGTAGTCTCCCTTCTCCAGCATAGCCAGTGGCACATGGGAGAAATCACCTGCAAGATAACTCACCTTGTGTTTTCCATCAACCTTTATGGGAGCATCTTCTTCCTGGCCTGCATGAGTGTGGATCGCTATCTCTCTGTGGCCTACTTCACAACCTCCAGCAATGCTAAGAAGAAGAGAATCCGCCGTTGCATCTGCATCTTTGTGTGGCTCTTTGCCTTCTTCGTGTCTCTTCCTGATACTTACTATCTTAAGGCAGTTTCCTCCAACAATGAAACTTACTGCCGTCCTGTCTATCCAGAGGAGAGTGCCAGGGAGTGGCTAGCTGGCATGGAACTAAGCTCTGTTTTTCTTGGTTTTATCATTCCCTTTCCTATCATTGCCATTTTCTACTGTCTTCTAGCAAAAACCATATCAGCCTCTAATGACCAAGAGAGAAAGAGCAATGGAAAAGTAATTTTTGCCTATGTCATTGTGTTCCTTGTCTGCTGGCTGCCATACCATGTTGCTGTCTTGCTTGACTTCTTCCTGGCCTTCCATTTCATACCTTTCAGTTGCCAAATGGAGAACTTCCTTTACGCAGCCCTCCATGTCACTCAGTGTTTCTCCTTGGTTCACTGCTGCATCAATCCCATACTCTACAGCTTCATCAATCGAAACTATAAGTATGAACTCATGAAAGCATTTATCTTTAAGTACTCAGCTAAAACTGGCCTTACTAAGTTGATTGACACTTCTAGGGTTTCAGAAATGGAGTACTCTGCCCTGGACCAAAATGCTAAATAACTGTGGCCTCGCAAGCAAACTTGAAGAACTTTCTTTCATGCTTTGTCTTTAACTGGACAATAAATACAACCTAATGTAAAAGAAATGGCAGAGTGAATACAAAACTGTGGAGGAAAACACACCCTACCAAAATACTGCTTTTAAAATGTTCTCCTATGTTTTATCCACTGTCAGCTAATCCACACTGTTCAGTTCAGTTAGTGGAGAAACTGTGCAGTAAACAAAGGTGATCTGGTAAAATAAGCAAGTTCTTATTTTATTATACTCTGCTTGGGGAGCAGATAGTTCCTTCTCTGGCTATCTTGACTTTACTGTATACATTTACAATGTGTGTTAAAAAAATGAAAAACCAACAGAACTATATTTTCTTGCTTTTGCAATTGTATTTGAAAATTAAATATATTTAATCTTGTATCTGATGTGTATTGTCTCTATATTGGATATCAAATGATATAGTTTTAATATTAGATTTTCAGTCAGCATGCTACTATAAGAACAGAATGTGTAGCAATTGTTAAATGAGAATTATATGTATTTTGGCTTCGCCTTCGACAGACATACTGTGGCAATATAGTTGTAATATAGTCTTTATATAATACTCATTATAGTGTGTTGATATTACGTTATGTTTAACCCTCACTCACTTAACTGCATTCAGTGTCCCATCTTGTTTGGAAATTATTTTTTTAAAATAAATATTCTTGAAAATAAAGTGGGAGTGATAATGTGTCCTGTTGTTATTTTTTTAAAAAAAAAATAGTTCTGATTTATACATTTTTAGAAGAACATTAGTTTGATATTCCTTTGTTTATTTATATGTGTGCCTTCAAGTCATGGGTTGACTTATTGCAACTCTATGAATTTCATCAGATTTTCTTTGCAAAGAATACTCAGAGGCAGTTTGTCATGGCCTTCCTCTAAAACATACCCCACAGCACTTGGTATCGCTTGGTGGATTCCGATCCAAGTACTGACCAATGCTGACTATGCTTAGCTTCCAAGCTCAAACAGGATCTGAAGCCTTCAGAGTATGAACAAATAGCACCTACTTCTTAATATTACCTGCTACAGCCAAAACATAGGGGGAGGCACTTCCTGCCTCACCTGTAGGTTTTCCAGAAGCCATTGCCTGGCTGGGGTTGGAAAGTACCGGTAGTCTTTATGTGGGTGCTTCCAGAGCAGGCATTTTTCCCCTGCAGTTGTCTTCCTCATTTAGGATGGGGTATGTGTGTGTCTCAAACAACATTTGTAACTCTATTTTTTTCCCCACCAGTTATTCTGTCTTTGTTTTTAATCATAAGAGAACAAGTTAAGAAGGAAAAAATGGTCTGGTGATTTTGGACCAGAAGCACTAGGAGTCCTCCAGCTGGGATTGCCCAGTTTGGAGATCTGATCTTGGGTACACCCCTGTGTATTTTCTTCTCCAGTCTTCTTCTCTCCAGTGCTGAAGTTCTTGATTTCATGAGAGATGAAAAAGAGGAAAGTGAGAGTGTGTGTGGCATCTACTGACCATCAGGGGCCATAGATCCATAGGGTGCAATTTTCTTTCAGCTTCTACCATGCTTCTAGCATTGTTAGCACTAAATAATCTCTCTTCAAGCAATTGTGAGGGGGTGGGGTAGTGTTTTTTTGTTTTTGTTTTTTAAACTCAAGCAAACCAGAAGGAAGAGCAGCAAACGCTGCTGCACCTGCCCTTCTGCCTTACCATTGGAAGCCTGGTGTGTCTTTGGACATGATTAGACATGCTGAATAAATTTTAGGATTATTCTTCTGGTCTGATCCAATAAAGTGTAACATTCTTAAATGGTCCATAGATGCAAGTAGTTTGTTCGTGGCAAAAAGAAAGTTGTAGGTTGCTCTGAGATTGGATCTGGATTCATCTGAGAAGGATTTTTTGGGAAACTGTTGCTTGTTTATCACTATTTGGACACTCCCTTTTAGCTCAGCAGTGCTATTTGTTCATTAATTTTCTTTGGTTTATACCTTGCATTTCTCCCAATCTGGTCCACAAGCATGATTAAAAAGAAGTGCAAATATTATTAAAACACAGTGAGAACCACTCATCATGTTCAAACAAAAATCTGGATTAAAAATAATTTAAAAGCAGATCAGATGAAAAGCAGATGAAGTATAGCACCCACATTATAAAAGCTCTTTCCTGAGCAGTCAGTCAACTTACCAAAAGCCTACATGAATGCAAAGGCTTTGCCTGTCTGTGGAAGGGAAACATAGAGGGAGGCTATCCCATGGGAAGACTTTAATGGGATTTCCTTTAAAACCAGTGGGCAAAATGTGGTCTGCAGGCTACATATGGCCCTTGAGACCCCTAGAAGTCCACCAAAGCCCCTACTTTAAAAAAGGCCAATTTTGGGGGACATTTTTGCCCCCAAATTGGCAAAAAATGTCCCAAACCACCTAAAAATGCAGCACTTTGGTTCTCCCACATCCCCAGAACCTCCTAAACCTCCTAAAAATACTCCTAAGAAAAGAAAAATGACTAAAAATCAATCAAAATCGGGGCCAGAAGTGATATTGTGCCACTGCAGCCCCCTGGGTGGGCACAGATAAGAAGAATGGCACCTGCCTCTGTGAAATTACCCACCCAATTTAAAATTTCAGTTTTGCATATATGTAGCTTTTACTATGGAAAGTGTGATTTTTCCCCTTAAGGCTTCTTGACCCATGTTTTGTGTGGACCTTGACCAGACCGGGCAAGGTACCATGGCCGCCACTCTGGTACTGCTAGCCATGCTGGTCTGCCACCTGGTTAGCACTGCAAGCCTTACTAGCTGATCTAATCAGCTGACTAAGACCAGGAAAGAAGCCCATGCAGCTGCATCTGGTTCTACTCAGCCTCAGCCTCAGCCACAGGGCTTGCTTTTATTTCTGCACATTCTGCTATGTTGAATCCCCTTGTCCCAGCCCATCCTCATGCTCTGGCACTGAACAGTTGCCTCTTCATCTGTCAGGGCCCCGCCTGGCTGTCAAGGCCCCTCCTGGCTGACTTTGGAGCTCTTACTCTGTTACCTCTGAGCCAAACCTGATGGAAACCAAGTGCCAGGCAAGCTGCACGCCATCAGTGCCTTATAATGCAGCTCCAGGAGGGACATGGCAAAGATATGCATGTCTGAAAACTTCTGGACTATACGTGTGGACCATATTAGCTTCAGCAGCATTTTCCTGGGCCACTATTGCTCTCTTCCAATAACCACAGAGTAGCTCTCTGGTAATATTCACAGCCTTTGATTTGGTCCTAGCCCACGTGTTTGCCTGTATGATGCCAGCACGAGTGCACATTGTCTTTCCTGCCATGGCTTAACAGGGCTACTCCTTTGGAATCTGTAATACTAAATCACCTGCCTGTTCTGGTTAGCTGATTTTTTTAGTCAATTGAATCACCACTGGGATTCAGTGTTGCAGCGGATACACCCCTTATCAGCCTTCCCCAGCTAGAAACTTTCCAAAATGGGCTGTAATATAACTTGCATCACCCCACTCCCAAACAGCACTGCAATCCATCATATTGGGAGGGCACCAGGTTGAGGAAGGCTGCCATAACACTGCACATTTTAGGGTAGGTTAAAAACACAGACATACACACTTCTACAAACCCAAAGCAATATAAAGAGATGGTGTAATATAGTCCAAGGGCTAATCAAGATCAAAACAGCTTGGCTCATATTCTTAAATCCACATGCTGACAGTCCAAACACATTATATTTAACATATTATGTTTTGTTTGAGAGTTAGGCCTGCTATGTTATCTGCTAAGCCACAGAGTTCATACGCTGTAAAAGCCAGTGGTTTCTTTCCACTGAATGATTATATTTAAGCACTACCATAAGACCAGTAACCACAAACCTCAGAGCTAGCACTTAAAGTAAATGTAACATGCAAATAGAGGAAGCAAGAGGTTAGGTTTCTTGCTGGAATGGGTTTCTTGTGGCCTTTCTTGCTTATACATTGCTTGACCACTTCCAGTCTATTTAGCATTCAATGGAGAACTGAACCACTGGAATGGAGAAGACAAATATTTGACCCCCTCTTCCCCTCCCTGCCACCTTTGTGGCTTTAAATATCTGTCTGGTTTAGTGAAATCTCTTTTAGACAAGTTTTGTTTTACTGACAGCTACTGCTTAGGACATTACCAGGGGCCCTTTCAGACTACACAATGACTGCACTTTGCTTTCCCTTTAACTGCCACGGCTGCCTCCTGTGGAATCCTTCTGGGGTTTGGTAGGTTGGTCAGAGGACCCAGGGGAGAATTATCTGGCTGAGGATTTTAAATGCCTGTCCCTCAACTGCCAGCCTCAGGATTCCCAAGGTTCCTATGAAAGTGTCAACAAGCACATAGGTGGGATGCCCCAGTAGATGCTGGACTACCAATAGGCTTTTGACAATGTTTTTCCTCAAAGATTCCTGAAAACTGAGGTGACAGGTCTGCTTATGAATGGGAAACAGTAAGGAGGAGAAGGAATAAATCACCTGTTCTTGCCGCAGGGTCATGTTAGAAGTGGGGTGCCCTAATAATTTATATTTTGGACCAGTAATTTTTAACATGTTCATAAACCACATTGTTGTTGTGAGCCTTCAAGTTATTTCTGACATGGTGACCATAAGGCAAATCTATCACAAGGTTTTCTGGGGTTGAGAATGAGGGTCCCAAGGTCACCCAGTGGGTTTCCAGCCGGCCCCTCCCGAAACTGCAAACCCCAGGATTCCAGAGGATGTTGAAAGTGGAATCATCGCGCTATAACAGGCTACTGCGGAAATGGCTATAAGAGTGTCGTGCAGAAATGTTCATAGACAGGTCAAAGTTACAACTACTGAATTTGCAACCACAAGATTTGGGTAGCTGGTTTTAAAAGGGAGATTAGATTAATTAATGGAAGCAAAGGTGACCAATGGGTGCTAGTCATGATGGCCACATGCTACATTCATGATCAGAGGAAGCACACTTTTCAGTACTAATTGCTGGGGAACATAAAGTGATGGTTTGCCACTATGAGAACAGACTGCTGGATTAGATAGGCCTATGGTCTGATCTAGTGCAACTCCTCTTAGGTTCTCTTACTTAATTCCTTTCCCAGTAGAAAAGTCTATGGTTTTTAACATGGCTTAATACATTATTTTACTGGCTGCAGAGGTCTCAGTCATGCATTGAAACATTAACAATAAACATGATCAAATATTAATATTTGTATATTACTGGATGTCACAGGGATTGCTTGTAATGCAGTCCCATTGATCTCAGTGTCTCTACTCCTGTGTAATTTTGTTTTGCTAAACCTACAGGGCAGTGGTGCCATCTGGTGACTACTACTCCTGGAACTTCTTCCATGTCCAGATGTGAAAAAACATTTTCTTTCCTCTTTTAGTAACTGCTCAATAGTAGTGCCTTTAACAAATTGCAGAGTTTAGTTTTATCTGTAAATATTAAGGGGTGAAGATGTCTGCATAATGGTTGTTGCCTAAAAGAATCTGTGATCTTTATCATAATTCTAACTGCCTTTGACCACACACATGCCACAGTTTTTCCATATGTAACACCAAACATCCCATAATACATAGGTATTTATTGGAGATACGTTAGGATCTGACATGTAAATGGAGGTCCGTGGACTTCCTATGTCCATTTTTCAGTATGTGGGTTAGCATACAATGCCTATGATGTCTGAAATTCAGAGAGCAGAAATCCATCTAACTTCAGAAATTTTCTTTCTTTTTCCTTTAACAAATTTCAGTCCATATCATTGATTCATAGAGAGTCTGAGGAGGTAGGGGCCTGATAACACCATGCTGTTGTACTGTCATACCAGCGGTATGATCCTGCTTTTGTCTTATCACACAACACTGTGGTTCTTCCAGTGCCGATATGCTGTACAGTCATTGGGAATGTGATTTTTTTTTTATGTTGAAAAGAATTTGTTAATGACCACTCTCTCTCTCTCTATGGCCATTTCTGCACTAGATTGCTATAATGCTATTATTCCACATTCAACATCCTATGGAATGCTGGAGTTTGCAGTTTAGGGAGGGGCTTTTGAGCCCCCTCCCTAAACTGCAAATCCCAGGATTCCATAGGATGTTGAAAGTGGAATAATAGTACTGTAACAGTCTAGTGCAGAAATGGCCCATGATTCAGCATTTAGTATGAGTGTGGATGTCTCATTTCACTTCATTGCAAGGATGGTCTATTAATGGGTATAGTGTGGGTGCAGTCAGGTTGTCCCTCCCTTGAGGATTCCCAAGGAAATCTTCATCAGGGAAGCTTCAGGCTGCCTCTGGTGGTTGGATGGGGAAGACAAAGTTTCCAAAGAGAATAGCTGTGTTTTCTGTGGACTACGCCCTCAAAACACTTCAGATTTTTTTCTATTTTTTAAAAAATATACCTGATTTGCTGTTACAGTGCAATAATGTTGCAATCCTGACCTGTGGACCACTGGTGAAGTCACTAGTCAAATGCCTTTACTGCATGGGGGGTGCTTTCCAAAGATTTCTTCACTGTTTTCCTGTGGTGCAGGATGATCAAAGGAAGCACACCATAATGCTCTCACTACAGTGTTACTTTATAGAAATTATTTTTATTACTTTAAGTTAATAGTGTAATAACATTATGACATCATGCCATAATGGCATCATTATGCCTTAATGAGTACAAATGAAGTGGTTTTTGAAAACAACCTGAAATAACTGACTAGCATGATAAACGCCTTTGTTTTTCAGAGGAGAAAGATACCAAAAATGGTGGTGGATAGTGTGGTCTGTTTTTCTTTCTGTGCCACCTCTGGCAATGAAAGATTTGTGCAGTGATGGCTGCAGTGCAATGATGTCATGTTGTAGTAGTGTTATTACAGTTTAATGAGTAGAAGTGAAGCAGTTTTGACCTGAAACAATTGACTAGTGTGATAAGCACTTTTGTATCTCACAACAAAAAAGACATAAAAAATGGCAGAGGGTGGTGTGATCTGTTTCTCTTCTTGTGCCACCTCTCAGAATGAGATGTTTGGCCAGTGATGGGTGTGACATAATGATGTTGCGCTGTAATAGTGTCAGAAACACACACAGACACACACATATATAGAAGCAAACCAATCACAAAGCAGAAGGCAGGGCAAATGAGTGGTGATAATGGCATTCGTACAGAGTAAAAAAATTGTGCAAATCACACTGTTACGGTGCAAATATAGCAAGAGTGTCTGCATAGCATCAACAATCAACTATTGTTGCAAGAAAACCTGCAAGCAGTTTTCAAACACAAGCATAACAGTGTGGTGTGATAGGGAGCTCAGAGACATGTAGCAGGTGGGAACAACTCTCATTGAGCAAGGAACAAAACTCCTCAACTCCTTTATGTCTCTTCCCTGCCCTTTCCTGCAGTTCCTGCAGTTCCCTGCCCTTTCCTGCAGTTCTTCCCCCATTGCCCCATAATTCTCCAAGCAGGTTAGCTTCATTTCCCTTAATTTCACCTTAGCCTGATTCCAAATTCTGAAATATTACCAAAACACTAGGTTCAGAACAAATTGTATAAATTGGCCATCTAGGCAATCAGAGATCATAATACGAGACTTTCTACTTGCTCTACGGTATCTAGGAAGAATAAGAGGGTTTACCTGCCTTGAGCTGCTTTGAAAATGACTGTCATTATGTTGGTTTGAATCTTGCCCATAATTAAGCCTTGTAATGGAATTTAAATAACCTGTCTGAAAGCAGTCATCTAGCCTTAAGTATCAACACTGTCTTGAGTATTAGCCACACATATTTTCTGAACAGGAAAGTGCAAATCCTCTACCTCAACATGTTCGAGCACATCGTACCTATCATAGCCAAAGTAATGAGAGATTAATTAAAATAAAAATTGATTATTCTAATTTCTCCACAAATGTCAATAAAAATAAAAACACTTTAGTTGCAAAAAAAAAAAAGGGTAACAAGATTTCAGTCAGCAAATGTGTTTAAAACACAGGACAGTCAAACCTGGCATTCCTTTTCATTGCCAAGAAAATTCCAAAGCATGAAAATTCTGCATACTTTAGATACAGAGCTGATACTGAATTGAAAACCCAGCTGCTTTTTGATATTATGCAGTATGGCTCTGTTATATTATTTTTAACACACAGATGGCCTATTTTTTTAAATAATCAGCTATACATTATTTTGAGATGTAGCAGAGAGGTTATTAGTCAGGTTGCCCTGGCAATCACCTAGATAACCTCTTGTGAAGGGTGCCAGGGGCTGGCAAGCTTGTTACTTTTTGAGCTAATTCTTGGATTGAATATTGCTGATTTTAGACACCAGCCTGAAATGAATTCACCAGGCGTAAAGACCACTGAAATCCTCTCAGAAGTAAGAAATAAATCAGCTGTGCAAGTTGTAAGGCATTGCTAATAAAACACATGCACACTGTGCTTTGGCCATTGCAGCGAACTGTTGTCCGTGTTAGATACCAAGTTGATTCAGTTTAGTATTTTGGATCATGACTGGGCTAAGCTAAGCCTCCCTCCTTCCCTGCCTCCCTCCCTCCCTTTCTCTGTGTTCACTACAGTGGATCTGCCCTACCTTCTCACCATTACAGTCGCTCCTAGTATAAAAGGTGTCCCATCACCAATGAAGTACATTGAAGAAACAAAGTAGGACAAATTTTTAAAAAACAGCACATTAGGGTGTTTTTTAAAAACACTCCAGCCCTTACGTTTGAGCTTAATTGCTCAAGTCTCAGAAATCAAAGTAATTAATGACACTCATTTCCTGTCAATAGAATTTCCTGCCCTGCCCTTATCCATCTGTTCCTAATGTTCCTTTCTGTTCCTTCAAAGCTCTGCTTTCCCTGAGCACTTTATTCTCCTCAATTCTTTTTCAAATTGCATCCTGCAACTCTACTTTTTGGGATCTCTCTCTCTCTCTTTCTCTCTTTCTGTGTACATACCTTTAAAGTAATCTGTCAACTACAGCCAGCCCTCCGCCTTTGCGGGTTTCACTTTTGCGGATTTGATTATTCATGGATTATTTGCTGTCACCTCTGCTGCCTCCCTATGCCATTTTTAATAGGGACTGCAAGCCTTGTGAGACTGAGGCCCTTTCTGCAACTCACCTTTTTGCGGAGCTGGGGTGCGGGGATCGCGCGAACAGCCTCTTGTGAGAGGCTCTTGCATCCCCATTGCTTCAGCTTCGCACCTGCTGCCCGCTCACGTGAGAACCCCTCCTCTTCCTTCCGCAGTGCAGCCTGGGATTTTCCCAGGCTGCGCTGCAGCAGGAAGTGTGAGCGCTGTGGCTTTGGAGCTCCGCACGCACGGCAAGTGTGCACAGGGCCCCAGAGTGATGCGCAATCACACACCATTTTCGGCTCAAAGCCGAAAATGAAATAGTACACGATTGGCGCCTGCCAGCCCCTGGAGTGTTGTGTGATTGCAAGTGCATCATGTGGACTACTCCTCGCACTCATGCAATGCTCAAGGGGCCCTTTTGCATGGTGGCCTGAAGAACTGTGAAAGAGACTTGTAAGTCCCTATCAAAAATGGTGTGGGGCAGCAGTGGAGGGGGGAGGAAGCCCCACCAACCCCCCACTTCTGACTTGTGAAGGAACCCTGGTGCCTCAAAGAAATCCATGGTGGCTTGAATATGGTGATCATACTTTTGTGTGTGTGTGTTAAATAGGGTTTGGGAGAGCCAAGAGTTATTCATAGTTTTTCCACTTTCATGGGGGTCCTGTGCCTCTAACCCTAGTGAATGTGGAGGGAGTGTTGTAATAGTGACTCCATGAATTTCATAGAGTTTTCTTGAACAAGGAATAATCAGAGGTGGCTTTGCCAGTTCCTTCCTCCAAAATATAGCCTACAGATTCATTGATGGTCTCCCATCCAAGTACTAACCAGGACTGACCCTATTTAACTTCCAAGATCCAATAAGATCTGGTGCCTTTAAGGTATTAAAGACATTTTGGGATCTAAGTATTTTCACTATAGTTGTTGCTTGGACCTAAATGTTGTTCAGTTATTCTTCTGAGCATTTCAAAATGATTGATTTCAAGGCGTAAACACTGATCAGAGTTCCAGGTCTCACAAAAGCAGGTGATATGAAGGGAAACACAGATTCAGTGGATTACAGGCCAAACAGTTCTGTACTTCTTTAGCTTTTTCAGGCTGCGTAACCAAAGCAAACCCCGAACACTAATATCATTTGTCTTCAGAAGCTAAGCAGTGTCAAGTCTGATGAGGATTTGGAGGGCCTCATTGTGAAATAAGAAACATCCCCAGGTAGGGCTAGGAAGGGGTGCCTGAAGATCCACTGCTACCATTCAGAGCAGAGAAGGCAAAGAGTCTCAGGTCATTTCTGCTCTAGTGTGTTACAGTGCTATTATTCCACATTCAACATCCTATAGAATCCTGGGGTTTGCAGTTTAAACTGCAAACCCCAGGATTCCATAGGAAGTTGAAAGTGGAATAATAGCACTGTAACACTTTAGTGTGGAAATGGCCTCATTCAGCATAAATCGGTTTCCTGTGCTCCAGAAGCAAAGCAATGCACATGCTCAAAATACATAAAACAAAGTAACACCTCACCTAGGTCTGCATCCAGCTACTTAGTAGGTGATTTGTTTTCCGCCAGCCTGCCTACCTTCCAGTAAAGATGCCTTGGTTCCGTCTCCAAATACTTCCAGAGAGAGGCACCCAGAGCAGCCAGTCAAAACATACATATCCATTACTGTTCATACTTAGCAAATGTTTTGCAAGTGATTAAGGATTTAATGAACAGATATTCAAAATTATAATTTCTCTACTTTTAATTGGTTGTATAACATTTACAGTAATTTACATTTGAATAATTTACTGTATCACAATATTAAACACTTTTTGTGTTAACTACTTTCCAAATCTGAAAAACAAACAAACATTGTTATTGTTGGAGACCCTCAAGTCATTTCTGACTTATTGCAACCCCAAGAGTGAACCTATCATAGGGTTTTCTTGGAAAGATTTGTTTTTTTTGGGGGGGGGGTTGCTATTACTTATTATTTGATCCACTGTTAAGTCTAAAATCTGAGATATAAATTGATTCTATGGCCCTTACTGCATGTTACTGCTTCTCAAAGCCATTGTATGGGGATCCAGAGAAAACCCCTCCCAGCAGGTAGTGTGACAGAAGTGCTCCCCTCCACACCGGCTGCCTGCTGGATGGGAGGAAGCATGATGGCTCCGCTTCTCCCTTCCATAGTGTAGCCCAGCAGTTTCCCAGGCTGCGCTGGAGGAGGAAGCCCAATCGTTGCGTTTCTTGCCATTCTGCACAACAGGTAAGTGCAAGAGGGAGGTGGGAGAACTGTGCAATCGTGTGTTATTGATGGGAGAAACCTGTCAATGATTTAATCTGTGATTGTGACAGGTGGCCACAGGATCATGACGGGATTGCAATGACATCATGCAAAACTGTTGTCTCAATACCATCGCAATCCTGTGGCCATTGCAGGTTGGGGCAGGTTACAGAAAGAGGCTATATTTCCACAAACTTAACTTTTGCTATTTCTCTTCTTGCTAACTGAGACTTTATTGCCAGTTCTTCAGCTAGAGGAATCCAACAGAGCCTAACATTATAAGCAATGTTTCAAACAGTGGCCATTTCTGCCCTACATTGTTATAGTGCTATTTTGCTTTCAACATGCTGTGGAATTCTGGGGTTTGTAGTTTGCTGAGGCCCAGGAGCTCTCTGGCTGAGAATTCTAAATGCCCCTCCCTAAACTGCAAACTCCAGGAATCCATAGGAATGTTGAAAGCAGAGTAATAGCCCTGTAACAGTGAGCAAATGGCCAGTGTTATAACCATGTTTGAAACTAGATTGGAATCTCTTTAATTTGCACTTCATTTTATCTAATGTTTTAAATATTTAAAATGCTATAGTTTATCTGTTACTGCAAGAATAACCATTATTAGCACTGTCACATTAGTTCTTCACTAAAGTTTTCACATTTATCATGGATGAAAATTGTAGAACAGGTTTAATCGCATGTCACACAAAAACAACCCTGCCCCTACAATTATGGGAAGTGGCCCTCCCATCCTGGATTCTTTTTCTCCTTTGATATTATACACATCTTTGGAAACTTGGAAGTTACAGCCTATTTTGTACACTTAGGCCCTTTCTGCACCCCACCCCCAACCTGCAATGGCGATGGGATTGCGACGGGATTGCAACGATGGTTCTGCATAACATCATTATGATCCCGTGGCCACCTGTTGCAATCGTGGAATAAATCATTGATGGGTTTCTCCTGTCAATGACCCGTGATTGTGCAATCCTCCTGCCTCCCTCCCGCACTTACCTGCTATGCAGAATGTCAGGAAGCACAATGGCTGCGCTTCCTTCCTGAGCTCAGCCTGGGAAAATGCCAGGTTGCGCTGTGCAAGGGAAGGGTTCAGCCATTGTTCTTTCTCCCATCCAGTAGGCAGCCTGTCCGGAGGGGAGTGCTTCTGTTGTGCTCCTGTCCTGAGAGAACCAACCCCGGGATCCCCACATGATGGATTCGACAAAAGGTAAGATGCGGAAAGGGCCTTAGTGATGTGTCACAGGTTGCTTAATTCTTGCTCACTCACCATGGCAATATTGACCTCCCTGTTGCATGCCATACTTCACAGATTGAATTGTAGTAGCACTGTAGTCCCAAAATTTTTCAATGGACCTTCTTACACATTCAGCTAGCTGTCATCAGATATGCTGAAATGACATGATGCTAATTCAAGGGTGAACGTGACCTCTCTAAAGGCTGTGGGTAGTGTTTTGAGAGATTGTGCACGTGATTTTTTTTTTTTTGTAACTGCACACTTTTTTTCACTGGTTTGCTGGATGCATAAAGGAATGAGAGGCATCACATTTGCTTACAACAGATGTATACATGTTCAGCTGCATACACAACAAGCTGTATGTGCCTCAGAAATCTCCATATGATCAAAAACTCTGCAACAGGCAAGTGTTCCAGTTGTGCACACAGAGCTTATGCCCATACCTTTGGCTAAGTTGATTGAGTTTAGGGACAGTAGGTGTAATTTTTCTTGAACTTCTGTGCATCAGTCTCTCCATACGTATCTGGAAAGGCATATGAGTCCATGATTTTCCTGTATTGTGGGACTATTTCACATATGTGTGGATATTATTTTGTATTTCACTACTTGGTGGGCTATCACTTGGTAACCTATACCCAAATGTGTGAAGTGCCT
Source organism: Ctenosaura bakeri (assembly GCA_948474755.1). Lineage (NCBI taxonomy): Eukaryota > Metazoa > Chordata > Lepidosauria > Squamata > Iguanidae > Ctenosaura > Ctenosaura bakeri. The sequence goes on from CAOLHI010005138.1 coordinate 58,875, forward strand.
CCACTGAAAATTATGCTGTCACTGGTACAGTTTTGGTGTCACTGGTGCAAAAATCTCTATTTGCCATTTTTGATTAAAGGCAGAGGCTGTTTTGGTAGAGCCAGCGTGGTATAGTGGTTTTGGACTATGACCCCTGAAGACCAGGGTTTGATTCTCAGCCGTGGTAACCCACCAGGTGACCTTGGGCACATCACAGACTCTCAGCCCCAGAAAACCCTGTGATAGGTTTGCCTTAGGGTCACCATAAGTTGGAAATGACTTGAAGGCACACAACAACAACAAACACAACAGTGACAACAACGGAGGCTATTTTACACATACAAATCTTTGTCTGATGTTGCAGACATTGTCTGATGAATGGGTGGACCACACTCTGCTTAAGGCATTTTGAAAGCATTCAGACAGGCTGGTTCCTGAACTGGGTATATAGTTTTCAAGCAGAAAATACCCAATCAATAGAGCAAAGATGATTCAAAGCAGCTGAGAATTTGCCCCATGACCTGTAAATGTTTTTTCCCCCACTCAGCCTTCTATCCAGTAGTTTAAAGCAGAACTTGATGACTGACAAGTTTTCTTTTACTTTCCACACCACGAAAACACATCGATGCTTTCTACTGTACTATTTTCAGAATAAAGAAGAAGAATTAAATTTCACTTTAACAGCACAACACTGTTAACACCAAAGGTCAGGAAATCTTTAAGTAAGGTCACTGTATCGATTGCAGCAGTGAAAGGATTAACATCAAATACTTGGCCATGAAAGGCTGAAAGGAAGTAAATTCAGCATGATATATTGAAACCTGTTTCTTTCATACATAGCAGAGCTACTGACATAACAGGTTTATTGTTCAAGCCAAGATATGTTGCCTTGCCAACTTATATTCTGAGCTACCCAAGCAGATTTAATGTTTGTACAATAATGACATCTCCCCCCCCCTCTCCTTTTCTGTCTCTCCTTTGTTCCTTTCACTTTCTTAAATTGTTAAAGAAAAGTTCCTGCTTACCTAGGAAATGACCTTAATCAATTTAGTTCCACGGATAAGGATGACAACAGTTTATCTGTTTTGATGCTTCAGAACAGAAAACCTTTATTGATCAGAAGTGTGGAAGTCACACAGTTTGGCAGGAATCCCTTTTTGTTTTATTTGCCAACCTTCCAATATTCCTGTTTTTAGTGAGTCGGCCTTGACTGACAGGCTTTTTGAGCCAGTAAACAAATAACTTTTAAAAAAAAAAAAACCCTCGGACTCACAGATACCAAAATTTAAAAAATCCAATACTTCAAAGTTTGCACAATGACTCTGGACTGACCTTGGATAGCTGGGTGTTCTCCCTGTGATGAATTCAACTCATGTGGGCCAATATGATGTGACCATTTTGCAGTGCCTAAACTTCATTTCAGAAATGTGCAAAGCAGTCTTAACATAATGGCCTGTGTGTTACATTTCTGTTTCTGTCACATCTGGCACCAGGACAACAAAAATGTGTTGCTTTTTATTTCCTAAGTGAAACAATTATGAGCTAAGTTCCAAGTGGAAGATGGTTTTAAGCAGCTCAGGTATTTTCACTAGTCATGCTTTGCCCAGCTCTGTTCAGTTTTTGATGGCTGTGGGTCTTGCTGTCCAATAAGTTATAGTTTGGCTCATGTGTAGTGAGTGATTGTGTGATACACAAAAGATTAGCACGGCCCCTGAGCAAGGATGATGTGCAAATTCATGAAGCATTTCATTTTTAAAAAATTCCTGCATTGCAGGGGGTTGGATGGCCTTTGTGGTCTCTTCTAACATTATTATTCTATGATCCTATGGAGGGGCTTTTGTGTACTCCTTTTTAGGGGCATCTGGCACTCCTGTGGAGTCCAGAAACTTTTAGCTATTTAGACTTCAGACCAAACGAGGCACACTTGGTTGAACTGCTCCAGAGGACATTTGGCCACAGCTTCCTACATCTGTTGCCACATCATGATTTAAAGACAACTTTGGGATCTTGAAGGCTATTTCACAAGAATTGTGGCAGGTTCTGCTATGCTAGTAAGGCTTTGAGCATGATCCTGGTGGTAGGCTGTGCATGTTTGGTCCAAAGAGCAACCTAGCTAAGGACTGAGCATTTCATTGCTGGAACGCTGGCCATGACATGATGAGCTGACCATTGCAGTTTTGCATGGAATGCTTTTGATCTGTGTTGGTGGAGGGACTGTCTATGTCACAGTGAAATTACAAACTTTTGAGGCATACCAGGCATTCACAAATGACAAGAAGGTAGAAGAGGAAGTATTAACAAAGCATTGCTATGAAGAGTTGTCCTGTTCAGGACTTTACCCATTCAACCATGCCCTCTTCCAGGATACTCCTCCAGCTGCAAGTCTGGATTCTATACCTGCTCAAGCATGCCTAATTCCAGCTGGGATAGTGTTTGTGTGTTTCGGGGGGGGGGTGAGAGAGACCCTCCTGTAGGTTTTCTCTTTGTAAGTTTTCTCCTTACTGGAGTATGTGTTGGAATTCTCTTAAGTCAGCTGATACCTCCTTCATGTGTGTGGATGATACGTGGATGATTTTGCTACATGAGGACTCACATTCAGCACACTGAGTTGGGTATTAATATATATGTGCATGGGGTTCATTAGTACTCAGCCATTTCTGGGGTGGAATAAGGAGGCAGAGCATCCAACAGGTATATATTTGAGAAACTCTCTAAAGAGCTGACACCAATCAAGATCCTACTTGACCAGTCAGTGGGATAGTGATATAAGCTATTTCTGCACTAGACTGTTATAGCGCTATTATTCCACTTTCAACATCCTATGGAATCCTGGGGTTTGCAGTTTAGGGAGGGGCCTTTGAGCCTAGTGCAGTCTAGTGCAGAAATGACCATAATCTATCTCACCTTTTAGTATTGCAAATGTTATAAAGAAATTAGAAAGAAGGGGAAGGGATTGCTATCTTCCTCTTTTTCTACTTTCTGTGTATCTGTGCACACCGATATACCTTCCTCCCTGTGCACACTGATTACCTTCAGGTTTACATGGAGAAACTTCAAAGGAAGGAATGGAGCCAACCCATTCTTCATCTCCCTTCTAATGTGCAAAGCACCTATGGACTAGTTTGTGAGATCAGCAAGCCTGAAGTTTGCTAATCAAGAAGCAACAGCCAAGCATTATCTCTCTCTCTCTCCTTCCCTCTCCCCTGCACATGGGAATCATTCCAAGCACAGCATTTGTTCCAAATGTAAATACGGCTCCTATCTTTTAGCTAAGTACATCAACATTGCTAGCTCACTAGGCCTTAGAAATCATGAAGCTATTGGATAAATCTTAGAAAGAGGCCTGCTTTTGATTTATATACTCTACCATCTGGAGAACATATTGCAATTAATGCTGTTTTTAAGGCAACATGTACAGCATTCCCACTAATGGAAATTAATATTACTTATCTCCTCTTGTTGTTTTTACTTCTTTCTTGGGAAAATGGTGGTGGTTTTTTTTTTTTTGCAAAAACAAGCTATTAGATCACATTAGCTTCATATTCAGCCCTGAACCATGCATATTTGAGCCAATTGTCGCACCCTGGCAGGGATAGCCCCAGTTAATCTTCCGCCATCCCAATTTCTCTCTCCTCCTTCCACTTGCCACTTTTGTCCTCAGCTTACTTCACTTGCTGCAAACTGAGGCCCTTTTCACACCTTACCTGGTGCTGCTGGTGTCATGCGGGGATCATGCGAAAAGCCTTGTCTGGGAGGCACTCGTGTCCCCTCCACTTCCCCTCCTCACCAGCTCCGTGCTGGCCAGAAGGAAGCGTGAGGGCTCTGCCCCTTCCTTCTGCAGTGCAGTTGGGTACTTTCCTAGGTTGTACTGGGGGAGGAAGCGCAATGGCCGTGCATCTAGAGGCTCTGCAAGCAAAGTGAGTGCAGGTGGGGCCCAGGAGTGATGCGCGATTGTGCATCATTTTTGGCAACAAGCCAAAAATGATATAATGTGTGATCACTGCCTACTGGCCTCGGGAGCATTGCGCGATTGTGAGGACGTCATGTGAAATGGCCCTTGCAATCCTGCAGCGCTCCCGAGGCCATTTTGCAACAGGATTGGTGTGCGAAAAGGGCCTGAGTTCAAAGTGCAAAAGTAGTTTGCACTCAACTCAGCAGAAGTGAGAGAAGAAGAGGGGCCCATGTCTTGCCCTTCTCTGTAGACTCAGGCAAAAACAAACTGCTGCAGCCTCTCCTAGCTTGTCTGTTCTTCCTCATTAATCACTTTTGTCATCTTGACCACACTATGATGTTTCTTGGCCACGTGTGTCCTAGTTTTCATCTGTGAAATGTTAGAAAGTATTCTGCCCTCAACTTATCTTAAATCAAGATCTGACAATGTAAATATTGCCTAAATAAAAAGGAAATCATGTATTGATTTCTTCGATGTTGGAAAGGTTCCATCTTTGCTCAGATGCTCCTACATGTCCACTGCTCATGGTCATTTGACCAGGCCTTCATGGGTCTCAAAGCCAGCAGCTCCTGGATACAACATTCATACTGGCTTGCAGCTGAAGACTTGGGTGATCTGAAAGCTTAGCCACAGTAATAAGTTGCAATGGGTTTATAGTTGGCCAGATTGGCAGTTCATGTCCCATACCTGTGTCTTGTGCTCCATCTCTCCAAAGGGATGGAGCCAAAGATGTGTTTTCTCCAAAATACATAAGCTGGTCCGAGGAACAACATGGAGGGCAGGGCCACAAAGTCAAATGTTGTGCAGCTGCAAGATAGTCTTACATGCTGCTTAATGTCTAATCACAAATAAAATCTGTATGTGATATGGTCGGACAACTGGCCTTTGTAAGGCTATGCCCTCTGATATACCTAACAGTAGGTCATGGCCTCATTCAGTTCCTTCTGTGAAGGGGAAAAAATCTGGAATGGGAAGTATGTGAACATGTTTTTCTTACTATTCAGGGAAACTAAGTGGAAAGTCAAGGTAGAGGAGCAGATTAAAGGGCAGCAGAAGGTATGCCAGAGACAACAGACTGTAACTTGGTTAACAGACTGTGACAAATTCAACCTTTCCTCCCTCTCCCTCCACCCCTGTCTGGAAATAACTCTGACCAAATACCACATCCAGGCATCTGGAGAGCCCAGCTTGCATGTCTGCACATGCCAGGCTGACTCAGTCTCCCAGGAAGCTCCTAGAGAGGATACAGGTTCTTTTAAAGCTATTGATCAGTGGTTTGATTTTTCCATTTTGAGAGTGGCCAGACCCCCCACCTCCAGCATCTAAGAAACACTTTTTTATCTGAACAAAATGGTTCAGCTGGGTGACAGAACAAGCATGACAGCAAAACTCAGCCAATGCCATGGTGTCCAAGTAGGCATTCCCCCACTTACCCATAAATTGCTTGAGTCAGTCATTCCTGATGTCCTGGTAAGTGTTTTGTAGTTAAATGTTTATTTTATTTCAGAGTAATGGCCAATTTTTTTGGATGCCTCTCTGCTTTGATTCTTTAATAAATATACTGAACAGGAAACAAGCTCTTCTGGATTGCTTGCCTATTTATGTGTTGGCTTCTCCCATATGTTCAATTGCTTGGCAGAAACAAGCTAATCTGTTAATTCCATAAAGAGAGCTCTTACAGGAATCTATCTATCTCCATCTAGATGTATGAGTCTTAGGCCCTTTTCTCATGGGCTTTCTGTCGCGCAAGAACCCCCTGAGCCTTGCGGGAGTGGGAGCGTTGCTCTGCACGACGCACTTCCACTTCCGCGGTGCTCATGGGGGTGACGCTGCGCCAGCGCGTATTTTTTTATTTTCGGCTCGAACCGAAAATAAATGGCGCTCGCGCAAGGCTCCTGGCGGCGCCTCGCACTTACCGGAGTGCGGAGCGCCATTGCAGGTGAGCCTGTCACGCTTCCTCCCCGCTTCCGCCCCCAGCGCCGCCTACAGCTCCCAGGGAGCGCTGCGGAAGGTGGGGGCGTGGCTGAAGAGTGCCTGTCGCGGGAAAAGACGCCAGGTGCGGTAAGGAGGCGGGGGGAAGCGGCGGCTTTTCGGGAGACGGTTGTCGTGCGAGCCACCCTCCTCCGTTGCACAAGTGCCGGCGCTGCGAAAAGGGCCTTAAATCTCCAGACATTAACAAGGATTAAGAATGCAAGGTATGGTGGCACTACGATCAAAGAATATGAACAAAGGGTGTCTTGCAACTTATCCTTCTTCACATGTTCAGAAGTACAATCATAACTGTTTGTTACACACATTGTCTGCCTTCATAAAATACAAGGGACTAGTCCATCCTGGTCATTCTCACACTTATAGCACTATGATTCTATTTTAATTGCTATGGTTCAGTCCTACAGATTTCTAGGATCTGCAGTTGAGGGAGGGATGTTTAGAATACCCAGCCTGAGAGTTTTTCTAGCAGCCTCATCAAAACATATATTCCAGGATTCCATAGGTTTTAACCATAGCAGTTAAAGTGGCATCAAAGCTGTAACTGTGGGTCTTTCTACCCTACACCGTTATAGTGCTATTATTCCACTTTCAACAACATCCTATGGAATCCTGGGGTTTGCAGTTTAGGGAGGGCCAGTTAGAATTCTCAGCCAGAGAGCTCTTTGGCCTCAGTAAACTACAAACCCCAGAATTCCACAGGATGATGAAAGTGGAATAATAGCAATATAAGAATGTAGTGCAGAAAGGCCCTGTGAAGGATGAAATACACCCTACTCTGTCTCTTGATCCTAGGTACCAAGAGGCCAGGTTACTGGTCTAGCCTCACACATGTGATTTGTGTGTCATTCTTCTAAAGGCCAGTCCAGATCAGTTCACTGTGACAAAACTCTAAGGATCCAGGGTGCTTTGAAGCCTTCTCTTGTTTGGAATCTTGAGTAATTAACTATGATTCCTCCAGGATATGATTCCAGACAAACCTCTTTTGGATAGAAGGTTGGGCCACCCTAGCAGTGAACTTCTAGCATATTTCCAAGGTGAAGGGCTGTGCAGTTGGTTTGGGACAATGTACAACTGCACCGTCTGGGCATGTTTGTGTGTGCATGCACAAGCACACAAATACAACACACACAGCAATCCCAGGAGGAGGAAACTCAGAGCTATGGAAGAAGAGCAAGTAGACAGATGTGTGAAAAAGCTGGAATCTAGAGCATGATGCTTCAGCAAATATTCTAAGCCCAAATTGGGTTAGGATCCTATGCAGATTTCTCACTGACTGTTCCAATGATAGCTGCCTTTTACATTCATTGCAAAACAGCTGAATCTTTCAATCTCTTCCTTGCTCTTGGGCCATTTCCACACTAGCCTATTATAGCAATATTATTCCATTTTCAAGGCCCCTCCAAAACTGCAAACCTCAGGATTCCATAGGATTTTGAAAGTGGAATAATAGTGCTATAACAGGTAGTGTGGAAATGGCCTGAGTCTCTGATTAAAAAAAAAAAAAGGATTGTTCTGACACATGATACACATTATAGTTCAGTATTGACACACACTGATTTAGTACTCTTTATAAGGCTCTGTGCAAAAAAAAAATCTTTGGTAACCCCAAAGTAGAGAAGATGTGATCAGACAGAAGTTGTTCAAGCTTAGGAAGAGGAGATTGGATCAAGTATCTGCCCTCCTGCTCATACTTCAGATATCTTCACTCAGGAATCATTTCCAAGAAAATCCCGGAGTGTTTAGGCTAACACTGATCACTTAATTCTTCCCAAGGGATGTTTTGGTTAACAAAGGTATCACATTGTTACCATTGGTTACCATTGTTACCATGCTCCATTCCCTGCTATTTCTTTTGATGAAGCATTTGTTATTGTCTGGTGGTGTGGGAAGGGAGCTATTGTAGTATGAAGTCTGTGTGCTACTTACTGTCAGCCCAGTCCAGTTATGTTGATCTGCTGTGATTCAGTCAAGGACACTGTGGAAACAATGCTGCAGTTAAAGAAAAATTTTTCTTTCCTCTTACTGCCCAACTCAATTTTTTTATTCTGAAAAACAAAAGGCAAAAAAATGAAAACTAATTAATTAAAAATTAACTCAGAGGATAATAAAATGAAAAAAAAAGTGCTGCTGAAACACCATTTATTCCTAAGCTTCTAGGAAGAAAAAAAATGACCAAACTTTGTATCCATTGGGGTTTGGTTCCAGCTCCCCTCCCCTTGAGTGTATACTCAAGTCTCATTACCCAATACATTGTACACAATGGCAGAGTAAAAAATGGTGTCCCTTATATAAAAGGGTGAACAAATCAAACAACTGCCAGAGAGTATCTCTGCAACGGTGGGAGGCTACAGTAGGATATGTCTAGGGCCACTTCTGCACTAGACTGTTATAGTGCTATTATTCCACTTTCAACATCCTATGGAATTTTGGGGTTTGCAGTTTAGGGAGGGGCCTCAAGGCCCCTAAACTGCAAACTCCAGGATTCCATAGGATGTTGAAAGTGGAATAATAGCGCTATAAGTCTAGCGCAGAAATGGCCTAGATGTCGGTATAGTGATCAATGCACAGCAAAATCAAGGTTTGCTTTTTGCAATTATTATTTTTTGAATATTTTGAACTGTGATTGGTTGAATCCATGGATGCAGACTTTGGATACAGAGGGCCAACTGTATCCAGATTTGTCGTGATGCAAAGCAGACATCTATAATTTTAAAATTCAAATCTTATAAGATCTTCTGTCTATAGAAAAATCAAAGATGGATAATAGAAGATGTGCCTTTTCTATGCTGCAGTATTAGCCCTTGAGCCATGGAAAAGGCATAGATAATCCATTTCCTTTGTTAAAATTGTTTTTTCCAGGAGGTAGGCAAACAGCTCAAGATCCCATATAAACTTACAAAATCTAAACATTCAACTGTGGAGGCAACATTTCACTTAATGGAAGGAAAGCTCTGTTTCTTGCTCAAGGTTTAAAACTTCAGTGGGCAAATTCTGCAGGCACGGAGGCCAAATTTATCCTTTGGAGGCCACAAGGAGCTGCTCTCTACTTGCATAGCTTCTGTGGTTGTGACAAAAGTTAATGTCTTCTTTAAAAAAAATATGAAAACTAGATGTAAAGGCTGCATTTCCAAAGCCTCCAGAAGCCTCCTGAAATTGCCATTAAAAACATTAAAGCATACACTTTTCAAGGCAGTGTTCTGACCCTTAGGTTTCTCTTCCTACTCTGAGGACCAGAGGAGAGAGGTCAGGCCTACACATTAGTACCCTAGGACTAGGGTAGCATAGCCACTCTTTGCCACTATTGTTGCAGCATATTTGACAGGGATGCAGGGGCAGAAAATGGCCACCTGGAGCCTGTGGCCCTAGGCCATATGCAGCCAATCACTATATAAGAGGTTCAAGTATCATGCTGAAGTGGGCCATAAGGAGATTGGTTGGTGTTCTTCTGACAACCCACATCCTGGACAACTTACTGTTTGTTGGTTCCAGAAGCTAGCATGCACATTCTCATGGTGGTGTTGAAAGCACTGACTGAGGACAACTGATATTTGCTGCAGAGAATAATGGGAGTCTTTTGCCGTGCTAATATGCCTCCAAATTACACATGAACAACTGTAGAATCAATGGATTTCCCTACTGGTTGTTGTGAGTTTTCCGGGCTTTGAGGTCGTGTTCTATTAGTATTTTCTCCTGATGTTTCACCTGCATCTGTGGCTGGCATCTTCAGAGGATCTGCTGGCATGGAAGTGAAACAGAGTATATATACTTGTGTAGTCCCCCGGGTGGGAGGGAGCAATTTGCATATGTTACAGTTGGCCTGGTGATGGTGTTACTGTGGTTCAGACATACCCGGTGATAGCACTAGATATCTCTTGATATCAAACTTATTTGGCCTTCACTTGACCTTTTTCTGCCACCCTGCTCCACGTGTTTGCGAGGCCACCGGACAAGCATGTAAACAGGCATGGCCGGTTAATGGTTGGACATTCCAATCTCCACTTAGGCAGGCAAATTAACGCCACTCCGTTGCTTCAGGAACCTCTCTACAGACACACCTTGCTTAAGCGCGACTTTACACAAAGACGCTCAGCCTCGAGCCGACGCCCTTACAATGCCAAGCTATTTGCATACTGGCTATACTATTGTTAAGCCCATCATGTAAAACTTGACCTTTCCCAAAGCTTTGTCCCGCTCCAAACTCGCATTGTTCTCACCAAGTATGACATGGCCTGTAGGCACAATCCACCCTATAAAAACTCCCCGATTCTGAGCCCACCTCGGATCGCTCTGGACTTCCATCCCTCCTTGCTGCCGTTCGGTCTGACAAGCTCCCCTCAGCGAACCACAATCCTCCGCTTCCCTGCAATCCTCCGCTTTTCTCCAGGACTACAAGATAAGGTGTCGTATCACTCATTTCCCCCGAAAACTCTCATTTCTGATTTCTAGTTAGCTGTGCACTTGTGTTGTCTTTTCTGTGGTCTGTTCTTTAATAAAGTTATTAATTTACTGTTTTAACCCCTGTCCGACTGTTCTTTTGACCTGACCCCGTAGACATTGGGTTACAAGATCCCTGCTAAGTTACCCTGCCTCTCTCTAGCCTAAGAAAGTGCTCGAGTTAATTTCCCCATCTTGTATTTTTGCTTGGTTATTTGGGCGCCCCTCCCAGGACACCCAGAATACAGGGTAACAATGGTCTATTTTTCCCCAGGGTTACTGCATACCTTGCAGTTGTGGGCAGGTCTGCATAGGGACTGCAAAATGCAGCGTCCAAACATGAATCAAAGAACATGAAAGACACTGCAGACTGATCCACCCAGAAAAATCAGCGGTAGCAGAACATGTTATAAACCAATCTGGACACAGAATGCTTTTTGAAAGCACAGAAATTCTGGACCATTCTGACAACTACTATGTCAGACTGCGCAGAGAGGCCATTGAAATCCATAAACACACGGACAATTTCAACAGGAAAGAAGAAACTTGGAAAGTAAACAACATTTGGCTACCAGTACTGAAGAACACTAAAATTAAAACTCAAAACATGCCAATGAACACCACCCAGACTCTGGAGGTCCTCTACAGGGAACAACACAATGGGTTGCTAATGTACTTAATGCACTGTTATGCATATCTCCTGACTAAAAATACACCCTGGGAGATATCCCATTTAACAATAGGCCATCACCAGGCCAACTGTAATACATGCAAATTGCTCCCTCCCATCCGGGGGACTACACAAGTACATATACTCTGTCTCACTTCCATGCCACCATATCCTCTGAAGATGCCAGCCACAGATGCAGGCAAAACGTCAGGAAAGAATACTAAGAGAACACGGCCTCAAAGCCTGGAAAACCCACAACAACCTATGGATTCTGGCCATGAAAGCCTTTGACTTTACATTGATTTCCCTACTAATTTTGTCTGGATGATAATATTGCATCCAGGGCAGGCCAGTCTCTCAGATGTTTCATGACTCTATGAGGAACATTAAGGGCCAGCATCATTAATGTCAGAAGGCAGATGAAAACTAATCTTCAAATTTCAAGGGAATTTTGGGATACTTCAACAATGAATGATCCCAAACAAGCGCTTTATTTTACAATGCCCAAGATCCTACTTTGCCCAGGGTAGTGTAAGAGTTCTACAAGTGGAACTCTGCTATGGCTCCCTGCTGCTCACCATCCCAGGACTCATGGTGAAAGCTCTCCTGAGCAGCCATGGAGGGGGGACCTGAGATTATGCCCCATAACCAGACACAGACCAATAAAATCTTCTGCTGAGAACTGTTGTTGTTCTCCAGGCGTCTCAGAAGATGATGTCCTCTGTCTGTGTATGGTGATGGGGACATAACTAGGTGCCTCTCTAGTCCCCCACACCATTTAACAGCCATGCAATAGCTCTTCAGGGGAGCTATCACAGCAGAACTATGAGGCTGTTGTGGAGGGTGGAAGAAAGTATTTATCTCTTGGGGGGAAAAAAGATGTATTTGGGCATAAAGTAGATTTACCTTAACTAACAGGGAAGGGGGAGGGAGGTGTGTTATATGCAAAAGACAGATTGCATATGATTGCAATCTGTCTTTTGCATATCTGTCTTTTTTTATGAAAGAAGATCATTTAGGGAAGAGAAGATGGAATACATGCACAACATCTTTTCAGTGATAGCACTAGGAGCCCTGCATCCGGAAGAACCCAAATTGTGTTGTTTTTTCTGGCACAACTCCAGTTCCACTAAAAATTATATATTTATTTATTTTACAATATTTCTATCTCATCTTCTGTCAAAAGATCTCTGCCGGCTTAAAATAAAATCATTTGAAACAATTTAAATGTAAGATGGTAAAAAAAAAAAAAAAATAGTTCAACCATTGTAAAAGTGCATCAAACCACTGTGTAATTGAAAAGCTAAAGAGAAAACTGTATAAAACTATACACATTGGATGAGGTCAATGTATATAGGCCCCAAAGGTTTTTATGGAAAAGCAGCTTTTAATCTGGCACCAGCGTGAAGCCAATTTTAGCACCAGTTGGGACTCTAAGAGGAAGGCATTCCACAACTCAGGTGCCACAATGGATAAAACTCTCCCCCATGTCCTCCCACAATGTAGTTCTTTCACTGATAGAGGGTGATGGCCCCCTAGCAGATTTCAGTCCTGGGGAAGCCATGTATAAGATTATATGCAGGTTTGATTTGGGTATCTACCTAAACTATTGTTTTTATATATGTATATGTATATGTACCAGTATATGTATATGTATACGTGTATGTGTATATGTATATGTGCATGTGTGTGTGTGTGTGTGTGTGGGAGAGAAAGAGAGAGGGTGTGTGTATTAAGGAAGACATCAGAAAATCTTGATAGCAATGATCAAAGCATGGATGTCACACAGCTTGACATAAACTTTTCATTTCATCATAGAACTGGTTATGCCTAAGAGTGTGGTCCATGGGAGGGAAACTATCCAAAGTGGCAAGAGACCTTTTTGGAAAATCACATTTGCATCGGTGGGCCTCAGAAATAAAAGAATCCATAGGAAGTTTTGGATGTGATAATTTGGCCACTTAGAAATGGTCAACATGCTGCTATCAAAGGCCATTTCTGCGGTAGAACGTTATAGCCGGCCCCTCTCTAAACTGCAAACCCCAGGATTCCATACGATGTTGAAACTGGAATAATAGTGGTATAACAGTCTAGTGCGGAAATGGCCAAAATCATCAAGATAGCAGGGGCAAGCTTTTCCTAGGGCCATAAGGGACTACTTTGCCCCTAAAACTAGGGAACTGCAGCCCTTGCCAAATTTGCTGCTGCAGAAATGACAAAAAAAGAAGTGTATTATTTTTCAGTTTTTCCCTCCCATACCACCATTCCTGTTCTCCAGCTGCTTTGTCTACATGCAGGTGTGTGTTTCTGGGAGGCTTCAAAGAGCTTTTATGGTAAAATATCAGTGCAGGTTGCTACAACCAAGGAAAATTTGATTGCAGAGGTGACAGTGTCAGAGAAGCCCTGGGTGGTGCCTTGGGGCCACAAAAATAGATGGGGTGTGCATATTGCCCACTTCATCTGGGAGTGGAAATCTCAGGCTCCCCCTTCCCATGTTTATAGGGAAGTTTTCTGTTTGCAGTGCTCTTCTACAGTGAAATGTCAGGTGTGGAAGCACCTTTGGAGAGCATGGAGTTTTCTGGCAAACAAAGAATGTGTGCAAGTCAATGGCTTCCTTTTCACTTTCAGTGTCTGGGAATCAACAAGCACTGTGATTCAGTGAGATGAGAATAATATAGTGCAGAGGGCTGATTTGTCCCTAAGTTTACAAGTTTTGTAAACTACAGGTCTGATCAGATGCAGAATACCAGCCATTGCCATACTATGGTGTTACCATGTTGTACACCCCCATTCTAGGATACAGTAAGCTTGGCTATAAACACTATTTAATTGGTATGAAATAAATATAAATCTTGCACTTACAGCTGAAAACCTGTGTGGAAATTACAAGGAATCTGACTGGAAGCTTCCTGAAGCTAAGACAAAGGGCCTCAGCATGCCCAGGTCATAAGTCTAGGAGAATTGATTGGAAAACTCACCCTGATTAGCTCTAGATGGTTCTCTAAAGTACATAAGCCTAAGAGACAATATAAATAAAGCTGCATCCAAAGAGCACTCAAAAACGGACATCCTGTTTTCTCTTTCCCATGAAAACCGTCCTTTTGTTCCTTTACCTCTCCACTCATTAACAGGCTGTCGTGATTTCCCTCGATGCTTTGTCACCTTCCCACAAAGACAATCAGAACCTTCCAGATCCCTTTGTTGGCTCTACCAGAGAGCAATTAGCACATTCTCCTCAGGGAAGAGAAAGAGTATTTAAACCCTGGTTCATCCCCTGACTGTTTGCTGGTACCTTGAACACACATGGCGTATTATGCTGCATGAGGGTACCCAGATTTCAGTTCATTGTCCTGCCATCAGGCTTCCTCAGTCTGAGACAGCTTACTTTGATTCTCTGCTGCTTCAGGAATGTTCACTATTACCCACTTCACCCCAAACCCTTACTATCCAACCTTTATCTCCTTTACCTTCACTATTGTATGATGCATGAGATCGTTTGATTGTTTTCACGTATGTGAACTTCCCCCAATAAAGACATTCTTTTTCGATCTCCAGCTGGTGTCCTACAGTTAGTACTGGTATACAAAGGTGAAAGGATCCCATAAGGTTACCTCACCTCTTGCAGCCCTCCTTTTTTGAGATAATAATTCCCCATCATTTCACTGAGGCATCAGTACCGCTGGGGACTTCAAGGTCCACCAACTTTGGGGGTAACAATGGCCCCACACAAGATTTGGAATGAATGTCAAAAGGCAATGTCAGCAATCTTGACACATCTATCCTTAGCTTCCCATTATGATAAAGTTGTTGTTATTGTTGTTACTCATGTTTTGTTACTGCTGCCAAAGCAGCTTTGACTTAAATCTGGTTAAAGGGAACATACAACTCCCCTGTTCCAATAGCTCTGCTGGCTGCAGGTTCTTTCCTGGGCCCAGTTCCTGCTGTTTGCAAACCTATAAAGCCTTACACAGGTAGACTTCATCCTTCTGCATGAGCCTGCCTGTATAAGATCCTTGAGACAGGCCCTTGTTTCAGTCTAGCCACTTTTTCAGGTATGATTTATGGATACATGAGATAGGGCCTACTCAGTGGCTGTCCCTCAGCTCTTGTCCTCCCTCTCTACGGAGGCTAAAATGGCCCCTTCCTTGCTGTCCTTCTGCCAGACTGGAAAGCCTTTTTTCAAGAATATGCCATATCATTTCAAATTGTACTATTTTTAACTGCCTTTGATCATTTTCAGTGTACGTTTTAAATAGTTTTAATATTAATAAATTCTATTTTAATGTGGACTTTTTGTATATTTTTAATTGTGTAGTAATCATTGTAATTTGTAAGCTGCCTTCAGTCCCAATCATGGGAAAAAGGTAGGGCATTGATGATGATGAATATGATGATGATGATGTGACCCTAGACCTCCAAGACATCTTGTTATTAATAGCCCCTTGCTCTGGTCTTGAAGACTCTGGGCTGCGGCTTCCTTGATTGGGTCTATCCTGCAAGGATAGGAAGACCTGCAATGTGGTCTTCCTCTTTTCCTGCTGCCTGACTGCCACATATCTACAGGGCTGATAGCATGAACCTTTTCTTTGCTGAGGCCAGTTTATGCTTCTCCGATCCAAAAATGGTTCTCCATAATTGCATAGTCAGCCAGTGGAGTGAGGCGTCTCTAAACTTGCTTAGCTTGCCTCCCTGCTTTCTCGGTTCAATTGCATTACCAGTGCAGATGGCTCAGTGAGCTCTCCAAGGGACTGGAGTGGTGAAGGAACAAACTTGGGCTCAGATGGCCTCACTGACCAAAAGGTTCACCAGTAGGGGGAACTGTGACCTCCAGATTATTACCTCTTCATGGTGCAGGGATGGGGAAGAACAAATACCAGTTGTATGACTGATCTGGTGGTCTGAGCCAGGATGTGCTTGCCTGAATAAGGTGGGCAGTGGGAAATCTTGATCTTTAGCTTTCTCTTCAATGGAGATGATTCTCTGTATTGAACAAACTTAAGAAATGGACTTTGCACATAGGCAGGGACACTCTGTTATTTATTATTCCCATATTTAAGGGTAAGCTGTTGTCATTCAAAACAGCTACCATGGGTGGCCCCGGGAACCCTGTCTTAGATTAAATTTCATGCCTGGAAGTGAAGCTTATGAAGTGCTGTGACTTAGCCTTTTAATCAGGCTTAGGACTGCTGGACATGCCAACTAATAGTAAAGGGATGCTAATTCTGCCTGCTGGAGCCTCACATTTCAGGCTTCTTGTCTGGGGAATGAGACACTTTTTTTTCAGCAGCAAAGCTGTAAGAACATAGGAAGGCAGTCATTTGGAAACATCAATTCTGCAAAGTTTCAGGATCACTGACTACCATTTCTTTTAAGCTTCACTAATAAGTACATCAAGAGCCCAAAGTTTTTATTTCAATAAGTTGGTTGCCTGGAACATTAGAATTTATGCCCCTCTCTCTTTTGCCTCTATCTGTGAGTTAGTTAAAAAAGAACTACTTGCATATCTGTGTTCCAGAAGAGAGAACTCTTCACTCACTGTACATTTGTGTGATAATAATAAATGGGAATCTCTGAGGTTTACTCCTTACCTAGTTTCTGCATTTTTCTTTTGTATGATAGCTTTCCTTTCCTTGGCAGAGGATTTTCTCTGTGTGTTTTTGCTGTTGTGAATTCTGGATGCCATCAAAGTTTATCTGCATTTCTGACCTCACACTTAAATATTTGTTAACAATAACATATTAAAACTAATTGTAATTTAATTGCAAACCAGAAAGCTGTTTTTCTGTAATTGAAACAAACATACTCAATTAAGTAAACTTGGACTCACCTAAGTTATTGAAGGAATGTAATTAAAGTAAGTGTTGACATCCAGCCACAGAGTTTCCATTCTTTTGGGAGGGGGCTGGGACTCAATGGCATGCAGAAGATGCAAAAGAAGATGCCAGCTGCTTTCAGCCAAGGTAAACAGGGTTGGGCAACTGCAGCCCTCTCGGTGCTTTTGGACTGCAGTTCACTCTTGGCTGTACCAGCCAGGGCTACAAGGAGGTGTTGGCCAAAAACACCTCAAGGGCAATAGTTGCCTATCTCTGAAGGAAGATGGTCCAATGTTCTGACTTCTATATAAGACTAGCATATATACCTGGTGTTGCCTAGGATTTTATTTTTAGAAAGATTTGAGATCCTGTGTCTCTAATTCCTCAAGCTGTCTTGTCCAGTACCTGTAACTTTCCCCCATATTTTCCAATCCAATTGGTACTCAGAGTTATTAACATACAGAAGTTGGGTTCCTGAGGGAATATACTGCTCTCCTCTTTGTTGCTAGGCCTACTCTCCATAGCAACCGGCCAAGCCCAAGAGTTCTCTGGTTGAGAATTCTAAAGGCCCTTCCCTAAACTGCAAACCTCAGGATTCCATAGAATCTTCACAGCCAGCCAATTAGATGAGGTCTTTGACTGACACAGCCAACCGTATGAGGTCTTCTCGCCTGACCCAGGCACTTTTTGCACAGCATTTGCCATGTGAAAGGGCCCTTGGAACATCGCACGATTGTGAGGAGCGGTCCACACGACGCACTCGAAATCACGCGATGCTTCAGGGACCGGCAGGTGCTGATCGCACACTATTTCATTTTTGGCTTTGAGCTGAAAATGGCGCACGATTGCACATCACTCCAGGGCCCATGCGCATTTACCATGTGTGCGGAGCTCCGGAGCCACGGTGCTTGTGCTTTCTGCTCCAGCGCAGCCTGGGAAAATCCCAGGGTGTGCTGCAGAAGGAAGAGGAGGGGCTCTCACGCTACCTGCTCGTGAGCAGGCAGCAGCTGCGGAGCTGAAGCAACGGGGATGCAAGAGCCTCTCGGAAGAAGCTGCTTGTGCAATCTTTGCACCCCAGCTCCACAAAAAGGTAACCTGCGGAAAGGGCCCCAGACAAACAAACAAACTTTGACTTTTATATGGTATTAAATAATTTCCTGGAATCCTCTTTACTGTCTTTATTGGAAGACAATCCCCACCTTGAAGTTGACCTTCATGTATAGATTGTTTTTTTTCTGGGTCCTGTACCCAGAAAAAAATGCTGAAGGCATCTTTGCTGAATGCCTTGCCTTAATCAAGAGCTAATGCAAATAGTGCCCTTTGGAGAGGGATATTTGTCACAATGAATGAGATGGATGCCAGCCGTTTTATAATTGTGTACTTGTTTATTCAGTGCAGAAGGAATTGGTTGCCAGGAAGAACATAATTATATTTGCTTTTATGAAGCAAGAGGCTACCGTTTAAATATTTGTTCCTTCTTTTTTCCTGTTTACACCTAGCTCCCACATCATGGATTTCCTGCCTCCTCAGTCCCCTGTCTCATTCCTCTTTAAGTCCCCTGCAGACCTAAGATATGTTATATTTTAAATGCCAAATAAATATACTTCCCATTCAGTTCTTCTTTCATACAGTTCACTCATACTCCTTCCTTTCTTTGAGATGCTTCTCACATATACTCCCCTGAATCAGCTTTTTCATTCCATTGTGGATTGAATCACAGCACCAGGATTTCCTGTCCCTGAGAAGTACTCACTTCCCTCTACATGATGCAGATGCCCTCAGCAGCCACAGTTCTTACGTGACACCTTCAAACAGTTGTTTCAGATTTCTAGCAGGGATTTTCCTCCCTTTAATAGCTACATCAAGAGCAGAAAATTGCCAGCCAGTATTATTTTTCCTGTCATAGCAATACAGTAGTATGAAAATGTGACCTTCTCAGAGGTACAGTAGCCCTGTTGCAAGAACTGATGGAAATAGGAAAAAATATATACAGTCAGCCCTCCACATTTGTGGGTTTCACTTTTGCAGATTTGATTATTCACAGATTATTTGCTGTCACTCTGCTGCCTCCCTAGGCCGTTTTTCATAGGGACTGCAAGCCTTGTGAGACTGAGGCCCTTTTCGCATGGCATTTGCCATGCAAAAGGGCCTCCGGAGTGTCGTGCAATTGTGAGGAGCGTTTCAGATGACATCCTCACAATCGTGTGATGTTGCCAGGGCCAGCAGGCACCAATCATGCACTATTTCATTTTTGGCTTGTAGCCAAAAATGGTGCATGATTGCACATTACTCCGGGGCCCCACGCACACTTACCTTGCATGCAGAGCTCCGGAGGTGCGGCCCTTGTGCTTCCTCTCCCAGAGCAGCCTGAGAAAATACCCGGTTGTGCTGCAGAAGGAAGAGGCGGAGCCATAATGCTGCCTACTGGCCGGCCGGCAACTCGTGCGGAGCTGAAGCAGCAGGGACACGAGAGCGACTCACAATCGACTGCTCGCGTGATCCCCGCACCCCAGCACTGGACACAGGCAAGTTGCGGAAAGGGCCTGAGACACTGGGAACAAGACTTATAAGTCTCTCTTAAAAATGGTGTGGGGCAGCAGTGGAGGTGGCAGTAAGCCCTACCAGCCACCCACTTCTGCCTTGTGAAGGAATTCTGATGCCTCAGAGGAATCAAGGGTGGGTTGAATATGGTGATCATACTTTTTTGTGTATTAAATGTGGTTTGGGAGGGCCTAGAGAAAAAAACTATTCACAGTTTTTCCACTTTCATATGGGTCCTGTGCCCCTAACTCTAGCAAATGTGGAGGGATGACTGTATATTTTTTTGAACAATAGCAATAGCATGTGTATTTCTATACTGCTTATCAGCTAAGTGCTCCCTAAGACGTTTACAATGTGTTAGCTAATTGCCCTCAACAGGCTGGGTACTCATTTTACTGACCTGTGGAAGGATGGAAGGCTGAGTCAACCTGGAGCCCAGGAGGATCAAACTCACAACCTTGTGGCTGCAGTACCAGCATTTAACCACTGCACGACCAGGGCTCTCTTTCAACAATGCCTTTCAGAATCCCAAGCTAGCATGGCCAGTGCCCATGCTGTCCTGGGCATTATGAGAATTGTACTCTAAAAAGTAATGCTTCCAAGGTTTTGATACAAAGCCATGGATGTATTGTCTGTGTAGTAGAGATGATAGAGCTGCTTCCCACTGGCTGGAACTGTGGTAATGGCCATCATAGGTAGTCCAACTCCTGTTTCCATGAAAGAACATTGTGTGCCTGTGCTTCTTCCTGATGTTCTTGTTTCTCCAGCACATGTTCTTGGAGAAGGAAGGGGCCATAACAGTGGGTAACCTAATAAGTCTTATTTTCTGGTACTCATCAGAGATTTCCCTTCATCTGTTGGTTGAAAATGATATTATGGTTTAAAGTAATCTTACAAGTTTAAACTCACCTTTGATTTTGAAAGCTGTTACTGACAGAGACACTTCATTAAGAAACAGTATGTAGTAAGAACATGGCTGCATATTACTCTTATGGTGTGAAGAGGACAGTTACATTCAAAACCTGGGAATTTTGAAAGTTGGCCTGGAATAAGACAGGGAAAGGACCAGAGGTTATGTAAAAGAAATGCAGGTGCTATTAGCGGCATTTAAACGTCTGTTAATTTTTTCTTGTTCCTTTGCTTCCCAATTAGAAACAAAAGCATAATTAGCCACCCTTTAACTCATCCTTGAATTCTTAAAGGCCCTACTTTTTTATTTTCCTTCTCTCCACTGTGTACAGCTGGGTTAGATTAGATGCTTGGGAGAACTCAGGGAGATCTTTCACAGACCTTTTGGGATGTTCTGGCTGCTGATTTTAGTTAGTGAATTATTATAATGAATTAATGAATGATGTCTTTCCATCTCTTCTCTCAAATGATCTTAAAGGTAATTCACAATAGGATGCAGTTGCATACATGGCCTAGCATCCTCCAGTCTTCTGGCCAACAGGTGGGGTCAGAACATCCTTCCCTTGAGTGTTGCACTCTCCTCAGATCCAACCAATTGTTGCAGCTGAGAGCTCTTTCTGGGAGGGAGGATTGGGTTCTTTTCTGACCAACAAAGAAGCCAGGTCTTTTCAATGTTATCATGGTACTCTTTTATGAACAGAAGACTGCAAACCTTGTCAAGGTTCATGGTGCCCAGGCTGATGTTCAGAGCCTTTGAGTTCTGAAATCCCAGGGCAATGCCTCCTGTTGCTGATGTTTTTATGGACTATGCTTCTTCATTGGTGCAGCATGATGACAATGATGATGATGTAATAGTTGGAGTCAGTGTAGTAGTGTTGATCATGCCCTGTAGTTTCAAATATAAGCAGCAGGAGATCGTGGAAGGAGACGAAGGAATAGAAGGTAGCCTTGCTTCTCTTTAATTTTGTATCTAACTTACTTCACCTCTGTTTGCCTACCTGTCTTGGCAGAACCAAGCTATGCAGTATATTTAAGCAAGGACCCAGGATCTCAGCTGTACTGAGTGCAAAAGCAAACCAAAACTGGACATTTCTGCTACTATGTGCTTCCACTGTGGCTGAGATCCAGAAGCAGAAACTAATGAAAAGCAAGAAAGAGCCAAAGGAGACCTCATGGAAAGTTTTGTTCAGAGATTCACTGCTGGTTTGGGATATATTTACTGTAGTCCTATTTCCACCAAGATATTTCCTTCCATAAAACAGGTTCTGTGCTTCAACAAACCTCAGAAGTTTCCTACATTTGTCAGTCCAGACCTGTGTTCTGTGCTGATTTTATGTCTATTTTACTTCATAAGGATTTGATTTGGGTACCATGAAAAATACTTGTGGATATAACCAAATCTCTGGGGGCGATTACATTACTGAATGTTTGACTGTCTTTGACTTAATTCAGCTAAGCTTAAATTAACTGATGCCATCGTATTGCCTGTCTAATTTAGTATACATCCTCTACCTAATACATTTTAATAGGCATTGTGATTAAAACTTCCTAGTATATTTGAACTTTGTCTCCTGGTGAAATCAAGCAGAGTTAATTCTTCAGTTAGAACAACATAACTTGTGTCAGCATTTGAGTTCCTGCAACATAATCCATTCTTTTTAAAGAAATTGTGCTTAATAAAAACAATAAACATATTTGACTCTTTCGAGACAGCCCATTGTTTTAAGTGGCCTCTCATCCTCCAGAGTGTTATAGCCTGGAATTACATAAGACTGGATAATGATCTCAGAAAGCTGCTCCTCACATTGTGTTCATGAATAGGCTCCAGAAAACAGCAGTCAACTTTTAACATCTTTTTGAAATCTCAGAAATCTAATCTGGGATAGATCCTCAAGTGCAGAGAGATACAATATACAGTTGTAAGTTTTTTTGTTGTTTTTTCTCTTGTGAGGTCCAGCACTTGTGTAAACATGCAAGAAAGTCTAATCACACTGCTGAAGGTTTTTGTACAGTCCTGTTGTCACAGGGCAGTAACAACCAAGATGATGACAAGCATTCACAGCACGCCAGGTATGGATAAATATACCTTTAGGCACAGAGATGTAAGGCACCCAGAAATCTAATAGGCCTGTGTTTTTGTATGTGCCTTCAAGTTGCCTGTGACTTATGGCAACCCCATGGGGGTTCATGGGTTTTTTTTAGGGAAGCCACACTCAGAAGTGGTTTTGCTAGTTCCTTCCTCTGAAATATAACCTACAGCACCTTAAAGAAATAGAGAGTATTGCATAGATTAGCAGCTGGCAAAGTTTAAACCCAAAGCTGAATTAAGGCTATTTTTACAGTCCTCAATCTCTGAGGCACCCGGGTTTGAATCTTCATTCAGCCATGGAAACCTACAGTGTGGCCTTGGGCAAGTCACACTTTCTCAGCTTCAGAGGAATGCAAGGGCAATCACCCTCTGAACAAATCTTGTCAAATAGGCCTTGTGATGGAGTCATCATAAGATGGAGTTGATCTTAACAAGAAAGATGGGAGAAATGCCTCCGGAAGTGGCATTTCTCCCACTAGGTTACAGCACTACCCATTGCACTGCCCAACATTAAAAATAAAAATGCCCCCCCCCTTTTCTAATTTTGATCTTTAGCTGCCCAAGGCAAAATGTGGGCCTCTGAATCCACCCCTGCTATAGACACTGATCTTTCCTCTTATCAATTATTGTTAGCTACTTGGAATCTCCAGGTTTAAAGGCAATCCATCTGAACAAAACATGCTGGGCTGAAAGGTATGTGTGGAAATGGCATGTCAAAAGCTCAAGCTTTATTACCCTTGTTGACTGTGGACACACTAGCCCAACCCAATACCAAAAGTCTGTGTTTCTCCAGCCTTTCTTCATGCTAATGCTGCTAAAAAATTCCAGTTAAAAAGAAGATGAGGAAGAAAGGGAGAGGCTGGGTGAATATAAAGAGACTTTGTAAAAAGGAGATACTTTGCCAGAGGCTTTGTTAACCGAGGTACACCTGTAATCAATCAGGGGCAGCAAAAGCACCAAACAAATAAGTTTCTAGGGTACTTTCAAACTCATTAGTCCTTTCCTCCTCTAGGCCATTTCTGCACAAATCTCAGGATTCCATAGGATGTTGAAAGTGGCATAATAGCACTATAACAGGATAGTGTGGAAATGGCCTTAAGTTGCATGTGGAGAGGTGATCCAAAGACTGAGTGCCACTGCTAAGAAGGCCCACTGTTAAGAGGGTCCACAAAAGTGATGCTACATGGCAACATAAGGTGGCATCCTTTAGTGACATGCTTCACCTGTTCAAATGTAGGATCTCAGTCATAGTATTAACATCAACATTCCCACAGGCTTTCAGGTGATATGCTAGTGTCAAATTACTAAGCCACTGTTTTTCTTTTTCTTTTTAAATTTAAAAGTAGAAAAAATGCTCCAAATGACCAGCTCTCTATCAACCTTGAAGGACTGTTGAAAGATAATGCTCAGAAAGAAATGAGTAAAAGTAACCTTCTCCCTTAACCACAGCATATTAGCTAAGAATGTTAAATTGCGAAGTACAAACATTATTACCCCATTACTCCCAAAAGTAATGTGCTATAAGTACCAGATCAAATTTTTAATGTGTTACTTCTATAGTCTGTTAAATATGAACTTGAGGACAGAGGAACTGGGAAAAGCAGACTTTGCCTGCTTCACATTGGTGACTGCAGCACGTATTCTGACTTAATAGGGCTGTTGTGTACTTAATGGTTTGCTGTTTGAAACAATGGGATCCTTGAGTCTCCTCCAGTTTAAATTAGGGTTTTGTAAATATGTTCTACACTAGTGGGCTGACTGGGAATGCATACAAACCACAGGCTCTACGCAAAAGCTTTAGCTTCCCCTCCTATGTAGAGTTGCCAGATATTCTTTGTTTTAAAGGATATTTCCTTTTTTCATAACCCCAAATGAGACAGAATGTAACAGATGTTCTGTATTTTCCAACATGCCTCACCCCATAAAATTCCACACTGCAGACATTATGGCTTCCACCTTTAAAATTTAATCTGTCTTTCACTTCAGCATACAGTGTGAAAGTTCTGAATGGGTTCCATATATATTGCTTTTGCTCAAGACCCAGGCTTACCTGGATTCTTACCTGATGGTATAAAGTTCCAAAGTACTTTAAAATTCTTTCCTTTTTGCAGATGTTACAAGTGGCTTTTCATTTTCAAACTTGCCTCTGTAGCTAGAAATATTAAAGAATGTTTTAGAAGTTGGGGGAAAGTGCAAGACTCTTGGTAATTCAAATTCCATGCCAAATACAGGACCCACATGGAATTCCAACCATGCAGAACTTCAGAAAAGGAATAGCTTTGGTGTTGAGCAGTATGCCTCTATTCTTGTGTGTGTGGCTGCATTCATTTATTCGGACATCTCACAGATATCAGTGTATTTCACTCCAGAATGCATACATTTCCACATCTCATTTCTAGGAAGGGGACTGGGACTTTTGACTTGTATTTTAAATAAACACAGCCAGAGAAACAAAGGATAGAAATAGAACAATCCCCTTCATCTGA
>CAOLHI010005139.1:0-82702 GCA_948474755.1 Ctenosaura bakeri
GGAAGTTGCAGTCCTCCAACAAGTAACTTTTCCAAGCTTGGATCACACAGCTTGTTAAGTTTCTCTCTCCAAGAGGTACATACCTGTGATAGTGGCTTCCGTACTGCCAGGGCGAGGACGAGGAAGCAACTCTCTTGCTGGTCCGCCAGCACGCTCGTACTTGATGAGGTATCCTGTGATCTTGGCCCGAGGTGGCTGCCAAGTGAGCAACAGGGAGTTGCTTGTGGTTGTGAGGAAGCGTAGGTTGGAAGGCGCATCGATGGCTGAGGAGTAAATAAAACCACTCAAATGAAGACCACTCCAAATGACATCATATCCCCAGAGGGAACATAATACAGTTTCCATATATTTTCAACCACCATCTGCCAACATGTTGCTTTATTCCCAAATGGGGGGAAAATGTCAGGGTAGTAACACACCACAAATTATCTACATGATCAAAGGAAAGGAAACCATTATTTCAGTTAATATGATTTTTTATAAAGTGCCATTACCGGTGGAAGCATCAATCACTACTGGAGAACTGCGAGCATTGTCATTCAGGGTGTAGATGTAAATCTTGTAGTCAGTGCCAGGTTGTAAGCCTGCAATTCAAAATGAAATAAACAGATTAGCCTTGCTCATAAAAAAAGTTCTGTTCTGGAGAACACTGTACCCTGGAAGTCAGTAAAAATATGTTAAGGAGGACATCAAGGAATTCAGATCACAAGTCCCTACAGCAGCATCATTGTTAATGAGAAAAAGAGAGGTGCATGGTTTTGCTTCCTACTGGAGAGGTCACAAAAATATTCTAAAATAGGCAGTTACATTCAGATCCTTGCAGAAAAACAAGGAGAGGTGGAAACAGAGAATGCAAGGAAGGTGGAGCCTTGAAGACATTGCAATATGAGGGAAAGCCAATATCAAGACATTCCTTCATTCTTATATACTGTATTTTTCTAAGCATTCTACCTAAATCATATCCATTGTTTATTTTCTTGCAGTTGTCCCCCTTTGCTCATATTCTCAAAATGTGATGATTAAAAGAGCAGGGGGAGAGGGGAAGGCTCCACATAGGGCCTAACCAGTATTAACAAGTGGCATTTCTATTTTCATGGCACCCTCAAGTGGCAGGCTGGCCTTTCTGCCTGCAGAGCATTCCAGCCACGGGACACAGGGACAGGAATGATGAAGCTCACTTACCAGTGATGGTGTAGGTTCTAGCATCTGGGCCAATCGTTCTTTGGATTGGATTCTGACCACTTGCTGGGACAGCATCAATTTGGAAACCAGTGATTGTCTCAGTCTTGGTGCGCCAGGTAATTGTGATGGTTCTCTCTGTTACATCTGTGACCCGTGCCCGACGGGGAGGGCTGACATCTGCGCATTAAAATAATGAGAAAATGTCCATAGTTGGCATAATGGTCATATGCAAGAGCTTGTGGTGGCAAATTCCATAGCTTTACTAAGTACAGCTTCAAGTAGCACTAGCTTTGTCTGTCCTGAATATCTGGCCATTCAGCTTCATTCAGTGACTGCAGATCCTACCATTATTTACCCACTTTTTCACACTATACTTAATTCCGTACATCTCTACTATCTTCTCTCTTACTTGCTTTTTTAAACCCCTGTACTAAATGGCCTCTGACATTCTAACCTTTACACATCTTTGCTCAATGAATTTAGAGTTATTTTGACAGGTAAAATAACTTACTCTCTAGAGTACTGACAACATCCTGAGCAGGTCGGCTGGTCAGAGAGTCCTTCAGAGCATAGACACTGACTTCATACTTGGTGGCCACCTAGAAATAACAAAATCACACACTGCTCATTATTTGGAAGGCAATAAAAGCCTGACGTACAACCCATTTCAAAAAAAATATGTCAGCCACTTGTATTTTGTAAGCAGGTATGATGACACATATTTAGACCTCAAGGCCAAACAAGACTTGACAGAGGCACTACATTATATGTCTCCTCCATTCAGGAGTCTGGATTTTATTTCGCTTTCAACAAAAAATATCCCATTCTCATATAATGAAGGAAAAAATGCTTCAAATGGTTTTGAATGCACTTATTTGGTACATTTTATTCCCAGTGAAGAAGGTTAGGCTCCAACAGATTACCATGAAAACACCAAATGAACCTCATGGTTGGGCCATGGAGCTGGGCCTGGTTGGTCCCTCTGGCCCTACACCCTTTCCACACCTTACCTTTTTCCAGTGCTGGAATGCGGTGATCGCACAAGCAGCCTCTAGCAAGAGGCTCTTGCATCCCTGCTGCTTCAGCTCAGCACAAGTTGCCTGCTCGCAGAAGAGCCCCACCTCTTCCTTCTGCAGTGCAGCTGGGAGTTTTGCAGGCCGCGCTGGGGCACGAAGTGTGCGCGACTGGCACAGCTCCAGAAGCTCTGCATGCCAGGTAAGTGCGCATGGGGCCTGGGAGCAATGTGTGATCGTGCACCATTTCCAGTTTCCAGCCAAAAATGAAAATGTGCGCAATCAGCTCCTGCCGGCCCCTGGAGCATCATGCGATTGTGAGTGTGTCATGCAGATCGCTCCTCACAATTGCATGACACTCCAGGTGCTTTGCTGTGCGGAAAGGGCTCTAGTCTGGCACTTAAAAACAAACTAGTCATGGAGAACTTGAAGGAGGGAGTTAGGCTCAGATCGCGAAACCTGTGCAACCTGTTTTTGACATTAAAATAAGACTTGATTCTCACCACCATTTTGCTTTACATGTGACCTGGATGTGGATGCAAATAAACAAATATGGCTACCCTATGACATTTAGTTTGTCCATCAGCCTAGATATATACAACAGGTACTCCTGGTTCTTTTTAATCAGAGTGAAAAAACAAACAAAAATGCATCTCTTTTCCCAATAATATAGACTAGTGAAACCACCAGGAAAATAAGGCCTAGGTTTTGGGATACTGCTGTCCTATAAAAGCTACATGTGCATATGGAATATGCAGTTTTCCGAACAAAGGAGACACAGGCTACTACCATCCTTCAGTCCATCTTATTTTCTAAACTCTGAGAATCTCAATACAGTTGAACTTCTGTCCCACAGAAATTTAAATGGCTTCTAAACAGTGACATTACATCATCCAGCAGGGTAAAAGGAAAGGATTACCATTAGTCCAGAAACAACAGCAGATGTGCTATCAGGAGAGACGTTAATTTCTTTCATGGGCCCATTCTTATCCTTGGGATTCACTCTGACTCGGTATCCGGTGAGCTGAACATTTGGTGCAGTCCAACTGATAGTCAGGCTGGTTGGACCAACCTGAACGAACCTCAGGTTTGTAGGAGGTGGAATTGCTGTTAAATTTAGGATTAAAAAATTGAGATCATTGTGGAAGCAGCAATAAAGACAAAACTGTCTACCCCAGAACTACATAAAGTGGTGGTTCCTGAACCTGCACTGGTCCACAAGCCTTCAGCTATCTGGGGGAAAAAACAGTTCTAGCCAACGGACACAAATGTAGTATGAGTCCATGACACATTAGGAGAAAAAAATGCCAGTCCCCTATATCAGATAGCCTGAGAAGTACTGGTTCAGGGAATGCCTTGCATGCCAGCACTTGTTGTCAATTCAGTCTTATTATCTGCACTCCTGCACTTATGAGAACTTTTTGAAATTTGCACCTGTGATGCTGTCATTTTTGAAGTGTCTAGTCTTTTCATTTATTACAAACAAGAGGCTTAAAAATAAATTGTAACCAGGAAAAATATCTAATTGAAAAGAGATTTTAAAAGGCAGGCATTCTTAACAAGTCAGTGGGTTGTGGGAACAGATGTTTATAAATAGTTCATTGTTCATGGAGTGTAAGGATTATTGGTGGGAGAAAGGGAGAATAGCAACAGAGTCCCATGATTGATGATCTCCTTTAATGTAACTGACTGCAGTTTTGAGAACAAGAATTTGAGTTAATGGTGGTGGATGGCAGCCCTTCTGCTGTATAGCATCTAAAACACGGCGAAAACAATGATTTTTAAAACTTTACATTTTTAACTAAAGGACCAAAAGCTGCAGACCAGAGGAATTTTTCCCCACTATTATCTAGAATAGCAATCACGAGTAATTACTAAGGATAGAAAGAATATTCAAAAACCCTGATGGGAAGAATTCTGGACTGATGAGAATCTTAACAGTTTGGAACATATTCTGTGCAAAATCCACATGTGGATATTTTGAACAGAAAACAGCATCTTCTGCACAGAAAATGCTATAATTGGGGATTTAGTTTGTGCAAAATTCACATGTGATTGATTTGCACAGAAACAACGTTCTCTGTGCAGGAAACAGTATTTCTAGTACCTCTGCTGTTTCTTATGCAAAAAGTGGTGTTTTCGGCCCAAAGCAACCACATGCAAATATTGTACAGGAGAAGTCCAGAATTCCAAATAGGCTTCAGGAAGATAAATGTTAAAATTACTTGTTGCTTCCTTCCAGAAGAAACCTGGTGCAGAATTAGATCCCTAGTAATTACTAGAGTAATTTGTACTCTAATATCTAAAGTAATATTGTATGAAACCAATATAATTCAGTAAATTAGCCATGTTTATTGGTCAGAATGACACTGGATTATAAATAATAAAACAATCTAATTCATGCTGGCTGCAGAACTCTAGTAGTCCAAAAATACCACTCTTTCATGCTCTTGGAAGGACAGTGGGTACCTGGTGGGATGGCAATAGGAGCTGGTTGAAAGGAGGAAAATGACAAAGGCAAGTGTCACAGAGTAAGTGTCCAAGATTTTTGTTGGCTTGAAAGTAAACCAAGCATCTTCTCTTTTTAATCTAAAAGTGATACTTATTTTCAGGGAAACAACCCCTACTCAAGACCCTTGATTCTACTATGTTGTTTGGGTGCAAGGAAATAGGAAGAAATATGAAATGATGATGATGATGATGATGATGATGATGATGATGATGATGATGGCGGCTTCCTAAAAGTGTGAATTAGTTCAATGTGGAGGTAGCCCAAAAAGGATAGTCCCAAGGTCAGACTGCAGTTCTTTTGTAATCTGAGTGGCAATGTAGTGAATATTGGAGAGAGATGTACCTATGAGACAAGGGTTCAAGTCATGATCTCTTGCTCTCACAAGGAAGACTAACAGTCTGCTGAACAACATTCAGTACTTGTGGCTCATCAGGCCTTCCATGTAACCTTGGATAGTACTAATCTTCCATCAAAAAGAACCCCGTATTTCTATGACTTGCTCTCAGCCACAGTTCCTCCCACACTGTGTTCCTCATACTGGATGTGGGAACCAGCTGCTCCTTGAAGTCACACTATCCAGTCAGAGAAAGAAGTGGACAGCTGCCACTTAGCCACTGTGCAGCATCACTCCGTGTGTACCTGTGGACTGGGTCCCAATCAGAGGCAGACTCTCCAAGCCATCATGCAAGGCAACGATGCGGACAGTGTACTCAGTACCAGGCCTGAGGCCATGAAGCTCCGCAGTGTCGTCTTCACCATCTGGAGCAGGGAAGAGCTCGCGGATTCCATCCTCAGGGGTGGAGTAGGTCACCCTGTACCTGGTGACTTGCCCCTGTGGGCTTTCCCAAGCAATTTTGATGGAATCGACATCCACTTCAGTGAATGTCAGTCCTTTAGGGCGGTCAATTTCTGTTAGGCAAATTAATGGTGACAGGTTAAGTGGAGGGGGAAGGGGGAAAAGCAGATTAGGGATGGTACAAAGCATGTTGTTATAGGCATGCAAAGCAATCTTCTATTTCTGAACATTCAGAAATAGAATTATTTTCCTTTAATTTCCTGAAAAGGCTCATGAAGGCATTTACAGCTGTGTAACAGAGATGCAATACACGTAAAACTTATACCCAGTTGCTTCTCATGCTGTTGCAGAGAGCCATGTGGTAATGAACTAGACCCTGAAAGAATTGTTTTTGTTGTTGTTGTTGTCATGGGACTACAACTCCAAAGTGGCCTTGCTGCCTGGAGGATTCTGGGAATTATAGTTGGAAAAAAATAATATTTCCAAGTTCTGTGAAATGCATGCTTTTGCTGAGAATGTCATGGTTGACCTAGCCAGAGAAAGACATCTTGGCTCATGTCAGCAGATTTGCCTGTCACCTTGACACCTTTGCTGCAGCCCAGTTAGTGGGAAAAAGCAGAAGCAAGTAAGGCACTCGGAGTCCATTAAGTTAAGTCCTCTTTCAGGCAAAAGCCTTGGCTCTACTTGAAATGAGCATAAGCTCTTCAAGGCTGCTATGAATTCCCCACCCACAAATGTTACTCCTGTGATCCCAAAGTCCATATTCTGTTTTGATTTCCTTAACCAGAACACTAATCTGACACAGGCCGTTTCTGCACTAGACTGTTATAGTGCTTTTATTCCACTTTCAACATCCTATGAAATCCTCATAGACCCATCCCTAAAATGCAAACCCCAGGATTCCATAGGACGTTGAAGTGGAATAATAGCACTATAACAGTCTAGTGTAGAAACAGCCATGGATTTCTCTTTCCAAAGAACCACTCTGCGCCAGCATCATGAGAGAGCACTAGGCCAATAGTCACATAGGGCTGTAATTGCCTACAAAGAAGCATCAGGGTACTTCTTTTTCAAAAATTAATAACCACATATCAATTATTTGACCCCCAAAATTACTTTTCCAAGTTATACAGTGTATGCATGAGATGCTTATCAAATCATATAAGCAAGCACCAATTAAGGACAGTATTTGGCAAGCCAGAATGTCACTTTTGACATTACAGTTTGAGAACATTAATGAGTCACTGTCTCTGCCCAAAAAAGGCCTATTTAGAGAGGCTCAGGGACAACCATGAATGTCTTCAGGAGTCCAGTAGTTCATAAATCTATTTGAATTTCTTCAAACTGTTTGTAAACCAAGAAGTGACTTCTGGGAATGCTTCCATGCACTGAAATGGTAACGCTGGAAGCAGCTCTGAAGCCGCAAGCAGCAGCAGGAAGCCATCTGAAAGCTGTCAGGAAAACTAGCACTGCAACCCTAGGAACACTTATTTAGGAAAGCATCCCACTGCTCACAGTGGGCCCTTCTTCTGTTCACAGGATTGTACTCTTAGCCAGTTTCCACAAGCCTAGGGTTCATCTCTTCATTTCATAATAAGATTCAAAACATCATTTATTCTTGATATTATTAAGAGTGAAGTGATGTTAGTTGCATTTTTTTCTATGCCTTACAGGTAGAGAGGTGACTTATGTAAGCTTCAAGCTCAAGTGTAATGCTTTCTTTTTCTTTCAGCTGATTTATTTTCTAAGTTTTTAGGATCAGATTCTTCCTTTCACTATGAAACTTGGAGCATGTGGAGATAAACTCCTAGGGCAGGACTGGGAAAAACTGAAGCCCTCTGAATGTGTGGACTCCAGATCTCATCACTCCCCTTCTAGCCTGACTATAGAATCATTGGAGTACTAGTTCATCGGTTCTGGAGATCACAGGCCCTACCTTGGAACTAGATGGTAGTATGAGAATTAAACACACCCTCAGTGGTGTAGTTATGGGAGTGGCAAAATGAGGACATTCCACCCCCCATTAAGAATTCTCCTCTTTCCATAAATAATTCCTTCATTTTCCAAGGTTCTAGCACTGCAGGGAGTGACATACCAAAAACCTTTTGAACTTAAGAGTTCTTACATTTCTTATGTACCCATTCCCTGCGTAATTTTGCCTCTCCTTTTTCTCTGGATACCCAGACAGTATTTCTAAATGCTCAACTGAATTCTTGAGTTACTGCAATGCAAGATGTTGGGGGAATCAAATAAAAACCTTATTGGGGGGGGGTAGCAGCAGTGTGCTTGTTTTGCACATGTATACACCTCACAGCTACATCCCTGCACACCCCTTCATATTTTCCTTTGAATGGACCAAGGAAGAAGATTACAAACAGAGCTCTGTTGACTCTTAAGAGGGATTACTCTCTATTCATTTGCTTTATCTGTGCATGGGGGAAAATATCAAACCCTTACTTTCCCTGCAGGCAAGTCTGTACTAACGGGAAAGCACAAAGCGTACAGCTATGAGCATTTCACAGATGCCAGACAGGTTTGCTTTGGTGTTACACTGATGCAATCAACCTACATAATTCCCCACAAATAGGGGAAATTTACATTTTTACCAAAATTTAATATGCAGACTCTGAACTTTGGATTTCAGCTTTCAAGTTGTGAAGTTCAAATTGATTGCACCTTCATATTTTAGTTTCTAGGGGTCGTTGAGATGAATTCAGATGTGCATTCTCAGGTTAGATATCAGATATGAAAGGAATTTTTTATTCTTCAATAAAATCACCTTAACTATCTTGGCATAGAAAAAAACTCATTTCAATTTTTCCCCACTTATTTACCCAAGGCAATTTATAATTATATTTTTGCATTAATCATTTTTCAATTTTCAGCTTTTGGAGATGAGGCAAAGGGTTGTATTTTGGCTACTCCTCCAGATTCCGTTGGTGAGAGTGATGCTGCCTTGTGCAATTTCTAGAGAGTTCTGGCATGCCCTGTGGACCTGGGCATGGACTCCTGCTATGAAACCCAGAAAATGCAAAATACATACTTGTAATAGCTGTCTCAACCAGCGGTTGGCTTTCTCCATTTTGACTCTGGGCATAGACACTAACTATATACTCGACTGTAGGTTGCAGTCCTTCTATGGTAGCCTCAGTTTGTTCTGCAACAGAAGCCCAATAAAAAATTAATCACAAACAAAATTGATTGATAGATGGCTTTGATCTATTACAAATGAGTTTAGACCCATTGTGTAGAATTGTTCAGCTTTCTCTCAGGTGGAACAGCAACTTACTTTAGATGAAGTTGATAAAATAGGATTATATATATATATATATATATATATATATATATAAATCCACATTCAAAAATTTCTTCAAAATGCAAAATGTAGAAATCATTTTCTCTAGAGCCAATTTCAGTGGAATCTATTGTACACTGGGGACTATTTCTGAAAATATTTGCAAGAACCGAATGAGATGTTCTAAATAAATGTCAGTAATAACTTTAGCAGCATTGTTTACAATGCTCTTAGGATGTGGCTTAATGTCTACTGTCACAGCATGATGATAATACCTGCTCAGGATTGTAGAGAAGTTGTTCTTCTAGAATGGGTCATCCAACCCATGTGAAGTAGTTGTTTTATTTATACATCATACGTCAATCATCTTCATATGACAATTAGTAGAGTAATCATAGTGGATAACATCCCAATGTGGGGCACAAGTTGCTTTTGAAAGCTTCTCACGTTTCAGAATACACACACACACACAAAAAGTGGCCTTAGGAATGTGGAACTAGCTACATGGTTCTTGAAGTCCTGGCCACTGAGTTTGGCCTCAGGCTTGTGCCTCTGCTGCTATAAGGAAGATTCAGTTTTAGCACACCATTACTTTTACATTATAGCCACACTGGTTTCAGATACTGTTGACATTATCATTAGTATTCATGGTGCCAGGTTCCCCTGACCATTGCCTGAAGGTCATCATTTGCCCGCCCTGTGCTGTCCCTTCCATCTCTCCTTGACAGTAGCAAAGAGACAGGGGGACCCTTTTCCCACAGCCAATACCTCACAGCAACCAATCCAAGAAAAGCAGCCAGGGCTGACCCCACATTTTGGCTTTCTGTTGTTGTTGCTGTGTGCCTTTAAGTCACTTCCAAATTATGATGACTTTGAGGTAAACTTATCACGGGGTTTTCTGGAGCTGAGAGTGTATGATGCTCCCAAGGTCACCCAATGGGTTTCTGTGGCTAAATGGGGGAATCGAACCATGGTTTCCAGAGTTGTAGTCTTGCACTCAAAACGCTACACTATGCTGGCGATCCTTTGGTTTGCTAGTTAAGGCAGAAATGATGGGACCACATTTCTTCAATTATAGTTCTGAGAAGCCATCTTATTTCCTGTTCCCAAATGGTATGTGCCCATTACCTGCAGAGAGGACTCTGGTTTTTGTGGGGCCGTGGCCATCCTTAGGAGCAGCTGTCACTCTGTAGCCAGTAACTGGGGAAGAAGAAGGCTGCCACCGCACTGTGAGGCTGTTGTCTTGTACATCTGTTACTTGCAACTGGGATGGTGTATCAATCTCTGTACGTAAAGCATTGAAATGTGAATCAGTATTCGCCTTTCAGTCACTGCTCCCTACTTTTTTAAGTCTCTGTATAAATTCATCTATTATTCATTTTTTCCTTAAATTTTTTTTGTTTCCCCTATAGTAAGAGTTCTCTTGGTAAAACAGAAAATAAAACAGAGGGTTTGTTTTTTTAAAAAAAATCCAATAAAGCGAGGATCAACAAAGCACCAAATACAAACAAGCATATTTGGAAAGGGCAATCTTTACAAAGCAAAGAACTAGAGATCAAAACCTGACAGTAATAAGCACTACAAGGAGGAAAGGGAATGAATTCCACAGAATTGGAGTTAATTCCCTCCCAGCATGTTCCTGTATAATACTCTTTTGGAAAATCTGAACCTGCCTGTCATAGGTTTCTGTCTGGATTAGCTGGGAGAGACAGTTAAAATGAAAAAGGACCTTCTCTGTGGTGGACCCGGATTCTGGAATGCTGCTCTAAAGGCTGCATCTGGTGTCTACTGTGACAGCTGTTGAGTTTTAAATGCCAAGCTGAGATTATTATTTTTATTCACTCTGCAAATGAACAATGATAACGTCTACCATTATAAAGCAACTATCATTGGTTTGACTGCTGCACCGATTCTTGTTTTTGAGTTTTTATTTTGCTTCTGCTTACTACTGCTATTATTTTGATAGTGACTCATTTATTCTGCTTCACTGACTTCAGCTGTGTCATCCAGGATCTAAAATTGGGACATAAACTTTGCAAGCAAATGAGATACATATACAGTCCTCTCTTCATATTTGTGGGTTTGACGTTCCCGAATTTGATTATTTGTGAGGCATGCATGTGCCTTCCCCGCCTCTCCTCCTCCCACTCCCTTGCATTTTGCCAAGTGTGGAGAGGGAAGGCAAGCACACCCAATCAAAAGGCAAGAGAACGGTGGGGGAGAAGACATTTGCATGCCTTCCTTTCCCTCTGAGCTCCTCCCTCCTCCTCCCATTCAAGCTCCTCCGCGCAGAGAACATGCACCGAGGCATAAGGCAAGAAAATGGGGTGGGAGGCCAGGAAGGGAATGGGGGGGGAGTGCAGGGGGTAGTTATTCACAATTTTTGCACTTTTGCAAGTGTTCTGCATCCCAAACGCTTGTCAAAGTGGAGGGGCCACTGTATACATATACCTCCTACGTGCAAATGCACACTATATTCATCCTACAAATGCAGACACCATCAGTGAACATAGTAAAAGGCCTATTCTATCCATGGTCAATGTGCTAGTGTGTTTTCCTGAAGCTTGGACATTCTAGGAAATCTATTCTGATCCTTGAGCCAAGGGGCTACTGGCACCTATAAGTTATCAGGTTTCTAAAAATTTTGCCCATTCTGCCAAACCATTCCCCACACCTTCCCTTGGTTTCACCTATCCTAAACTCCCCCTATCTCATAGACATCTCCCCTCCCAATTAGGAGAGGAATCTCCATATTGATTTCTCCATGTTCAGAGGCAGTAGACCCCTATATATCTCAATACAAGACACAGAGGCAAACAAGGCCTACATATCCTTTGTAGGTTTCCTAGACTCACCTGCCTAGCTACTGTTAGACAAAAGAGTGCCTGACTAGATGAAGATAAATGTCAATATTTACTGTCTCAGCTATTTGTAGATTTTCTTATACAGGCTAATTAAAAGCACCAATACGTTACCCTCCAAAAGTAAATCAAGGAGCCATGGAGACCCAGGCCACTTTTTTGTGTATTGCTGCAAACTACCTTGCACTCAGGAAGATATATGTATTTTAGATAAGTCAGAATGGCAGCATGAAGCTAAGAAATGGTCTTGCAAAAAGTTCTGTGTATACAATGGGCAGAATCGCTTCTGAGGCAAACGGGGTGCATTGGTTCATCTGCTTTACCTGAAGAAAGTAATTTGGGTCCTGGTCTTACCCATTCTGTAGTCGACAGTGACTGGCTTGCTGCTGGCAGGACTGTCTCCACGTCCAGTAACTGCGTAGACAGTGATGGTGTAGTCTGCTCCAGGCTTAAGGCCAGGGATGGTTGCAGTGGACACATGCCCAGGCACTGTGAACTCTTGAACGGGCCCACTGCTCCCTGTGGGCAAAAATGCAAAAGAAACCAAGAATACGTCAGCAGAGAGGTATCCATAACTACTTTTCATTCATATTAAGAGTTTCAAGGCAGCTTCTCCTAAGTATATTAAATCACCATAATTTTCCAAAAAATAAAAAAAAAATTAAAGATAATTGCCATGGGCAATTCGTGCCATATAGAATCAATCTATTTTGAAATCCAGCCTTTAGCTCCAAAGCAAAATAGCCCATAAGGAAAAGACCCATCAACTTTGTACTCCACCTCTTAAGTATACTAAAACCACCACTACAAAGGGCATATAATAGCCATAGTAATTACTCAAAAGGCCTGAAACCTATTGTTTGTCCTGACTATAGCAGACCCATTGAATCAACCGAATCAATGCACAGAGTGACTCACCATTCAACAACTGATTCAATGGCTCTGTGTCAACTTGGGACTAACCAAGAGATTCCGGCAAAGTTGAACTAATATTCTTCAGCAACTTATTTTACATTCTCTCACTTGCATTTCTGTATTTCCACCTCTGAGGTTAGCCTCCCATGGCAGGCATCAGCCTCATACAGCACCAACCTGTTTCACCATATGTGATCCTGTAGTATCTAACAGTAACAGCTGGAGGCTCCCAGGAGATGACCAGGCTAGTGGGGCTGGTGGCAGTGACGTGCAGGTCTCTGGGAACATCAGAAACTAGACAGAAGAGTTTAAAAAAACAGAAGCGTTAGCAATAGTTCACCTTAAACTTACTAGCATTTCACCCAACATATGATACAACACAGGTGGACACAGTATTGCCTTTAACATCTTGTTGGACTACAACTCCCAGCAGCCCCACTTTGCAGCTGTCTGGTGTCATTTTCCCCCCAATTTTGGACAAGAAATGACCCAGAATTTTTTTAAAGAGGGGGTTGGGAGCTTGTAAAGTCCACGAGCAGTGCTTTCCCCATCCTTGCGGAAGAGGGACACAGAGGACAAGATCATCCCCATAAAAGTTAACTGGATAAAAATGTATCTAATGTAATGTTTTCCACATTTGGAAGTTTCATCTAAGTTTGGTTTGCTTCCTCTTCCTCACAGCCAAACTCTCTATCTCTTACCCAAGAGCGAGAGATGAGACCAAAGCGGTAACGCTTTCCATTCTGTGGGTGGGTGATTTGGGGAAATTTATTTATTTGTCTAAGATATTTCTCTGTCACCTACCAGGCCACAAGGGCTCCAGAGGGGATGAAGAAGCAAAAGCAATTAAAATAGCACAAAGATAAAAACATTTTTAAAACACGATAAAACATTCTTTTAAAACTTTTTTTTAAAAAAATCTAACAAACCTAAAACAAAATTTTAGAACAATTAGAACAGAATATTAGTTTCAATGAAAAACTACTCCCTGTGAGCTGTCTGTCAGGAACTTTCATCTGTCTTTTATTTATCTTTTGGTCCCTTACCTGTACTTTGGTGTCCAATCAAGGGCAAGCTCTCCTCTTTGCCATTGAAGGCAGAAATGCTGACCACATACTCTGAGCCTGGAACCAGATCAGTGAGAGTGATGGAATTGCGAGATGGCGCAATGCGGAGCTCCTTAGGTCGGCCTCCACCTTGCTCCAAGTAATGGCGGAATTTGTAGCCAGTGATGGGAGCACGAGGGGCAATCCAATGGACAGTGAAAGAGTGGGCTGTCATTTCTGAGAAGTCTAGCCCAGTTGGAGAATCAATGCCTATTTTTTGCAAGAAAAATGAAGTAGACATACATCAGATGAACAACTGATGAATTCCTTTTTGGAAGGCAAAAAAGCCCTGTGCATAAATGTTAGAACACACTGGGACCAGCCAAAATAGGTGCTTTCTTGATAGATAAAAACAAAAGCCATACTAGCTTATGTACACTAGCTTCAAGCATCAAACCGAATCTCTATTTGCAGAAAGAACAGTAACGGTGATTGATCTACTGGGTCTGTTTGGTGGGACTAACAGTTGGTTTTAGTTGTATGATTGTCAGCTAACAAGAGATAACATCACTACTTTTTGTGGTATAACTAGCATTTTGTTTATTTTTATAGTTATAGGTGAGTTATAGGTGCTGGCCTCACTAAATGAAGGCGTACAGTATCACACTCAAGTACTGCCTCATGCTGCTCAAAGAAGAATGTTTAGATGTTTTCAAAGCCACTAAAAATAGCTATCTTAGTAATTCTGGGGGAAATATGGAAGTCAAGTATTAAAATTAATTACTTCAAGGAGCCCTGGAATACTACTGTAACTACTTTGGAGCCCTGGAATACTATGTAACTAATTTGGAAAGTTACTCTAAAAAAGTTCCAAGCTCTACAATGTCTCTAGTGCTCAAATGTAAAAAACAAATAAACTCAAATTACAACTCAGTAGATGACACTGGGGTCTTACGCTGGGTCACATCTCTATCTATCAAATGTGACTCTACATAGCCATCTCTGAATTAAGACAGCAATAGTACCTAGGACAGAGCTTAAATAAATTTAGAAAGCAAAATCACTCCCCAAAGATAAGAAAGGACGCAGTTTCTCTACACACAAAAGTAAAAATGATCTTCCGTATTTTTTCAAACAGATTTGAAAGGGATACGTATTAGCAACATGGACCTCTCTTCTTAAAGAGAAACTATACAAAAGAGAAACCATTTCAGTACTTTTTATTTTACAAACCTGTTTTCTGCTCTCCGCTCAGAGGTTTACTCTCATGTTGTTCATACACGCTGTAGACTTTGACCAAATACACGGTGCCAGGGAGGAGATCTGAAGGTTTAAAACAAAAACAGTTTAAAGTTTCTCAGTTACAGAATTGGGCGGGGGGGCTACAAATCTCAGCTTTTTGTCCAGAAGAGTACCTCAGCCAGACTGTGATTATGGCCTGACTGGTAAGAGGTGCTGGATACTGTTAATTGTGCTGAAGTTGCTGGATTTAGGGATGTTTGAGTTTTTAATTATGTATTTTAACTTTGTTTTAATTCTTCTTGACCATTTAACTGTGTTCTAACTTTTGTATTCCATGGTTTTGAACTATGTCTTATTAATTGTTCTAAGCCACTTTGACTCCCAACCTGGACAAAAAGTGGGTATAAGTAAAGATGAGGATGATTGTTTGCTTAGCAAGTAAGATTGCAAAATCTGAATGTATAAAAAGCCCTAAATGTTATTCCAAGAGAACATTCAATAATATTATCTCCTGAAGGAAAAGTGTTCCCTCTGTCCTTTAAAAAAAGTAACTTGAATTTTCCAACATGTAACATCTCCTCCCTATGCATCCCCCACCCCCACAGACCCACTGCCTTCTTTTTCTGCCCCACAACTTCCTTTTTTTGCAAGGGCATAATTTAGATATTTGGCATACAGTCATTTGTTCCCTACAAAATGCTTCCATCTAGGTTTCTTCTTCTTCTCTTTATTGACAAACTGTATTGAAACATGTACAATATCTGCATTAACAATTTTTTATTATTTTATTTAATTTTTTCTAAGGCCTAAATAAACTGCATACTGGTCAAA
Organism: Ctenosaura bakeri; assembly: GCA_948474755.1. Classification (NCBI taxonomy): domain Eukaryota; kingdom Metazoa; phylum Chordata; class Lepidosauria; order Squamata; family Iguanidae; genus Ctenosaura; species Ctenosaura bakeri. The sequence continues at coordinate 15,694 of CAOLHI010005139.1, forward strand.
AATGTAAATACCAGCAATGGAATTGTTTTTCTGAAGCCTGTACAGGAAAAATGTCAATGTCTCTTTAGTGTCTGACCTCCATTTTGAATCATGCCCAGTAGGTCACTGACTGTTACCTCCTACTGTTTGGAAGCTAACAAATTGTTTCCAAAATGCCTCTCTTTCCAAAGGGAAGTGTTGTGTGCCAAATCTGTTTTCCATCCTCTACTAGAGGGATGGGAGTCACAAAGCCTTCCATGTGTTGGTGGACTACTACTCCCAGCAGCCTTAGTCAGCATAATCAAGGGTAAGAATTGCTGCAAGCTGCAGCCCAACATCTGGAGGGTCATGGGTGATTCCTACACATGGTCTACAACCACTCTGTATTTCTGATTCTGCTTTCCCCACAGTGAAAATCTGCGAAACCATTTACACAATTTGATTTTATATTTTAAGTCAATGGTTAGCTTCCCGCCTGTAACTTCATTGGAACAAACTGATATATTGAATCTCCCTGTATTACTTAATACATTCAATTGTTTATATCAATCTTAACTTTTCATTGGTCCTACTAAGAGCCAGTGTGGGATAGTGATGACTTGACAACTGGACTTTAACCCTGGAGACCAGGATTCTATTCCCTGCTTGGTCATGAAAACCCACTTCGTGACCTTGGGGTGCATCACACACAGTCAACCCCAGAAAAGGTTTGCTTTAGGGTTGCTGTAAGTCAGAAACGACCTGAAGGCACACAACAATCACCAAGAGCAAGCAGCAATCTGAAAATTCAGATCCTGCCAATATAAATGTTCTTTCCAGACACAAAATGTTACCCACAATTTTCTCTTTCAAGAAAGAAAAGGAAGAAACAAGCCACTGTTCAAGTACTACAGCTGTCAAAAAAATAGGGGACAAGGAATACACGTGTCTGGTAAAAACGGGAAACACTACCAATAGAAAATGTTCATTTACCTGAAATTTCAGAGGGCCTCTCTGAAAAGACTGAGGCTGGGAATTTGGCAACTACTGTTGTTCCATCAGGCCAAATGAAACAGCCAATCTGTCTGACAAGAATTAAAATGTCTACGGCATAGCCGAACAATGCATATTAGCCTCTTACTTGTTAAAACCACTGCATTGTCAGAAGGAGAGATGGACAGCTCTGTAACATCCTCCTCATTCTTCACAGGTGAGTAACGGACAAGGAAGCTGGTCAATTCAATGGATGTTGGTGGGGTCCAAGTTACTCTTATAGTGTCAGGTCCCACATTGGTGAAGCGTAGATCAGTGGGGGGAGGAACAGCTGGATTTAAAGGAGATGGTGTTTATTATTTGGAGAGGAGAAAGTCTGATTCAACAGTAGATCAAAAATATACAATGTCATGCAAAGGAACCATGAATCAATACTACTGAGTCCAATCCATGCAAACACACTACTAATATAGAATGTCTCATTCCACTAAAGTTAAAATTGCTGTAATGTTTCATTCCATGAAAGTAAGGCTAGTGTAAAAGCACTTTTAACTTCTTGGTCCATTAATCATAGATACTAAACCAGTATCAAACAGAGAAGTAAATTTGCTTTACACGCAAAAGTTTTAAAAAGTAATTTCTTTCATAACACTAACATGCACATAGATCAAAGGATGACTCACAGCTGTGAAGTCTCTGGGACTCTACAACTCCTTTTATGATAAAAGGCTGTAAAGTCTCTATTCAGCTAAGATAAACACAGTCTTCCATGCATTTCAGATCATTTTCTGTGCATGCACAGAGAACTTTCACAGGCTGCCATGCCTGTCACTAGCACGAGTTCTGAGGATGATTTCTTCCCCTCAGCTGAACACTTGGGCCACTGCAGTAACAGCACACTCGAGTCAGAATTAAGCTAAAGAACTCAAAAGAGTTTTAATCCACTGCCCAATTATTCACTTGGTTTCCACTGTGATGGAGTTCAGAGGGTCAGTGTGCTCCCAAAGAGTAAATGCTGCTTCATTTCAAGAAGTGAGTTCCAGTCCAGATCAGATACAGACTATTAAATGGTCATCAATAATGGAAGCCTGTAAGAATGACTATTAAAGAGAATTATTTTTTCATGTCTAAACATCACCTAAAGCCAAATGAATTAGAGTCTGCTGAGATGCTGAGACTTGTAACTGAGATGTAGGCTGCAAAACCCAAATGTTTCTGTTCCTCTTTGACATCTAAAACAAGAAATGTCTCCTGGCTACCCCTCCCTAAAGAAAACAAGCGGCCCACTTCTTCTATGAGGAAGAGAGAGTCATCCAAGGAGCTAGTGACAGCATGAAACAGCACTCTAACACAGTAGTTCTTCAACAATCACCAGTTTGTTGAGTCAGCGTAGTGGGTGCACTCTCTCCACCATTAATGAGTGTGATTACGCTGATCTCATAATCAATGCCCGGCTCCAAGCCTGTGACCGTGTAGTATCCTACTGAAGAGTCCACAAAATCTTCAAAAATGGGGACACTCTCTCCTGCTGCCACTACCGTGATGCGGTAGCCAATAATGGCGGAGGCGTTTAGTGGGGTCCACCTCAGGGCGATGCTTGTATCGGTTATATCAACAAAGCTTAAGTCAGTGAGCTGGGGCACCTCTATTGAGTTAGAGAGTGAAACAGAGAGGCAAGGATGAACAAAAGCAAAACACAACAACAAGAAGGAAGAGAGAGAAAACAGCAGTGATTGTCAGGTCACATGACTGAAAAACAAAGCGCACAGTAATAACGGTGATATGTAATTTTTTCCTTATCAGTAATTAAAGCCACCATTTACAGTGCATAGTCATTGGCTATAGATCTAAACCTCTTATAATTTCTGCAAAAAAAAAATATTTTAGATATCAGGAGGGATGCTTTTCAGAAATTTCAGCTCAATCCTATGAAGCTCTTTGGCAACAAGTATGCATGCAGGATGAGGTGGAAATGGCTGCCGTTTCAACACATGTAAGGAAAGAAAAGTTGAGTTCCTGATAGTCTGTTTCTCTGAATAATTATTAACTTGACAAGAATGCACAAACCCTTATGACCTATTCCTTTAATTCCATGTTTTTACAAGTTTAATTCTTCAGTTGTGAACATCCAGGTGTCAATATTTTATTCTTCTCATAAAATCATTAGCAGTTAATAACAAGTTGCTTGGATTTTCTACATGGAACATACAGAATTGTTGGGTTCAAAATGTTTTGCCAGATGTAGCAGTGGCTTAAAGCTATGGGTTTGCCCAGTTAAATACTGTCCTTTGCTCAAGACTGTGAACTAGTATTTATTCTAACAGAACATCAACTATTTTCTGAAGTAAAATAAACTAAGAAATAAAATGGGCAGCTAATGGCCTACAAGGAAGTGATGCAGCTGGCACCAGTATTTGTATGGGCAGGTACAAAGAGGGAGCCACCCAATGCTCAACCACATTAAGATGTAAACCCACAAGCGCTGGGAATGCAATCCAGGGCCTCAGCTAGTTGGTCAGCATCCTTCACCTCCTCTGTTAAAATCAGTATAACAAAAGCAAATATTGCTTATCTGCTGGCTTCACCTGGGTTTATGATTTATGCCACAGACTTTCATTCTTATGAGCTTCACTAACCCAGGAAAGCCATTCTCTCCTAAGAGTTTTTCCAAGTGTCCTTAAATGTCAAACAAGCCAGCCCTAAAAGTTCCTTTCTTCTAAGGGTAATTTCAAGAATTTGCCTCCATAGATTGACTGTTTTTGAAAACAGGGCCAAATGTGTGTGTGTGTCTGTGTGTGTGTGTGTGTGCAGATACATAAATATGTGTGTGTGTGTGTGTGTGTACGTGTATACACATACACACACACACTTCACACCACAGTTTGAAGACTGGAAAGCCTAAATAACATTTGAACGAGCTTCAGCTGGAACAAAGCCAGATGACGGATGACTGAAGTCCTACTTCTCATCACTGCAGATAGGCACAGCTTTAACACCTTTGGCTAAATATGGTGTAGTGCCTAGTAGAGCAAAGTGTGGATGCATGGGAAAAGGGAGACTGACCATGTAAAGGCTGTTAGAATAGTCACTGTGCATTTTGCTCAGTTCAAGGCCCTTTTCACACGCTACCTCCAATGTGAAATGGCCACGGGATGGCCATGGGATCGCAACAACAGTTCTGCACAACGTCGTCGCCATCCCGTGGCCATCCCGTCGCAGTTGCGGATTAAACCATGTTTGGGTTTTTCTTGAACATGACCCACAACTGCAGAGTCCTCCGCATCCCTCCTGCACTTACCTGTTGTGTGGAACGTCAGGAAGTGCAATGGCTGCGCTTCCTCTCCTAGCACAGCCTGGGAAACTGACGGGGGGCTGCGCTGCAGAAGGGAGGAGCTCAGCCATTGCACTTTCTCCCATCCAGCAGGCAGCCAGTGAGGAGGGAGAGCACAGCAGATGCGATTCCCTCCCGGGAGAGGTTTACAGAGGATCGCCACATGATGGCTCCAGGAGAAAGGTAACGTGCGAAAAGGGCCCAAGTGGGAGCAGCAAGGAAAAGGTATAGTATGGTAGTATAGTAAAGTAATCTTGTGTAGTATAGTAATCAATTTGATGACAACAAGCGTATCAGAACAGGTCTACATCTGATACAAAACATAACTTTGATGAATAAGAACCCATTTGATTCTGTTATGGAAAACCACTCTTAGGTATTGCACAGAACTGAAGAGAAAATGTCCATTTTTATCTAAATAACCACTTATCTCCATCAGCTGTGATTATCATATCACCCGTAAAAAAGCACCAAAAGACATAACATGCCTTTTTAGTACTTCTTTGCTTCAGACAGTGGCATTGGGTTAAAGCCTTGACGGAATGAAATAATACCCAGCGTGTTAGTCCCCCACAGGAGCAAAAGAGTGACTCAGCCTGAGCACAGGAATGTCAAGCAGCCTTAAAGCAAGCATCCATCCAATACAGGAGCCAGAAGCCATTTTGTGGTACAGCAAAAATAAGAGACCATTAATCCCTTAATAGTATGTTTGAGGTTCTCAAGCACTACAAACACAGGGCTAGACTGAAACATCCCAGATCATCCTCTTCAGCAACACAAGGGGGCACAGAATAGATTTCTGATTCTAGCACAGACTTCTGTGTATACAGCAAGAACAAGGAAGTGCCTTTTAGTCAACTGCACTTGCAATCATACATACAGCTATCTAAGAATCAGTCCCACTGTCTACACAGTAGGGTTTGCTTCTGGGTAAAAACAGGAAAGTTCAGCCTCTGCATTTGCCTATGGATTAGTTAGACTGGCTGAGAGCACTGAGTTAGATTATTTTACATTTCATGAGCATTGTGATCTATGTGGGAACAGCTGAAAATTCAGATAGAATACCTGGGGAGTCTCATGAGAAGAAAACTCTGGTTTGATACAGTAGCTGACATGTCCACATGTTATAATTTGCAGGTTTCACTAAACAGTTCCCACCATTTGTGAGGCTGAGCCTACTGGAACCTTTCCAGGCATCCAGGACTCTGTTTGTTTTCCACAGCAATGGGTAACATTGGCTAAACTGACAATGGCCTTTGCTTCAGGGTTCTGTATGCTTCTAGCTCTGGGTGACTACTAACTGACACAATACAACAATATTATGCTGTAGCTCCTGCAAAGTATAACAGATGACTAAATAAGGATTAATGATTCATTTTCAACACTTTAGAAAGTTACTTTTTTGAACTGAAACTCCCAGGATCCCACCATCAACATATCCACTGGCCATACTGTTGTGGTGGTAGAGATTTTGCAACTCAGAGTTCAAAAAGTAACTTTTCTATACTGTTCATTTCTGTGGAATCCAATATGCTAAGGCACTGTTAACTTAAGGCTGATGGTTTCACCACTGTCTTATACCGAGGCAAGACAAAACTGCATTAAGTATATAACTAGCATAAGTAGCACTTAAAACTCTTCACGTTAATTTCAGAGCCCAAGGATATGATCCTAACCATAAATGTGTTTGTATTTGTGCTTTAGCTTGTCTGTCAACTTATGGTAACCCCATGAATTTTTTCATAGGGTTTTCTTAAGCAAGGAATACTCAGAGCTGATTTGCCAGTTCCTTCTTCTGAAACACAGCCTATGGCACCTGGTAAGTATAATTGCTTACCCTAATTACTTGCATGTAATCAGAGATCAAAGTAAAAAGGATCAACACAAAAATCTTCACTTGCAAGCAAGCTTCCTTGTGTACGTAAACTTTGTAGAACTACCCCCTAGGAAGACCAAACAGTGCTGTTCTGCAGCTTAGGTCTTTTATTTTACCTTGTGTAATGGTATCCGAGATGGGCAGGCTCTCCTGGTTATCTTTGACTGTATAAACACTGACATTATATTCCACACCAGGACTCAGATGTTCAAAGATGCAGGAGGTTTGGTCCGCGTCAACTACTTCCTCTAGAGTGTAGCCTTGCTGCCCATTTGTAGGGACAGTAGTAATTCTGTAGCCAGTGATATCTAAAGCACAGTAGTACAAAATTAAGCTGACACCCATACTGTACAATGTGGGGGCATTTATTCAAATATAATAAATGACCTTAATACTGAGAACATGACAGCAAGAATTCTCTTTATCAAGTATATCACAGAAGGTTGCAATGTCGCCAATAAAGATGGATCAAAGATTAAATTACATCTATTCACTGAAAACAAGGGTAACTCCAGAATGTGAGTTTGTACTCCACACATATGAATGTGTGTCCACTTGTCCATACATATATTCATAGATATTCCACTGTGAGAAAGCCAAGATAGGTCCATCCTGTGATTCTGTAGCTGTCCATATTTCTTGAAACACTTCTTCCAAGACTCCATACTCTGACTAGTGTCAGGTATTAGATTAAGTTAGCAGACTACTGGTTACTGAGTGTGTTCTGAATCTGAAAAATCTTTTACCACTGACCAATGCCAGGTCAGTTTTTCTCTACCACAAACTGGTGGTGCAGAACCAACGAAGCATCATCATTATCCACTGAATTTGGGATAAAGTGTTCAAATGGTTCCGCTTTTCCTACCTAAACATTAGATAAATTCACAAATGTGCTGCAATATAATCCCTGAATTCTTGAAAAAAAACTTTCATTTAAAAAAAAACAGAACTCTAAGACATAGAATATGAACTGTTTCAGTACTCTTAAGGAATGAAAAAAAGAGATTATAAAAACCAGGGTTGAATTCTACTCCATTCTGCAAACACGATATTTTCTTAAGTCAGATGTGGGCAACTGTGGGGAATTAGGAGGCCAAATTGTTCCCCAAGGAAACTATGGAGGGCCACACCCAATGCTACACCCTTTCAAGCAAAAAAATTCAAAAATTTTATTTTCCCCACGTGTCCTCTGAAAGTCTGTGGAGCAACCTCACCACATCTGTGACTTTTGGGGGTGGGGGGCAATAGGGGAGGACTTTTTTTAAAAAAAAATCTAGGCTACTTCCTGGTAAGAAAAAAAGCCTCTCTTCAGCCTAAGATGGCCCATGGAAACAAAAAACACGGCAAAATTGCCCACATACCCCTTAGAGGGGCTTTGGGGTCAAAACATTAAAAAAAAGAATGCTGGGAGCCCTAACAATTGATGCTATCCACAGGATATACTTTCCCCATCCTTAAGAGAACATCTCTCAGTGATGCAGCTCAGTTTTTGAAACAGAGTCCTTCTGCAAAAAAGTGAGTCTTCTAACCGATTCAGCAATTTCCCAGAAACTGCACTGCACATGATATACTCCGGTTTTGGTTAACAATAGCTTTGGGAGTGTCAACTCAGCTAGCCTATCTACAGAGATCTAGAGCACTGAAACAAAAAGGTAAATGTAAATACCTGGACTTGTGCTTCTTTCCCAAGAGACAGTGAGGACTCCAGTGTCAGGGTTAGAATCAAGATGCAAGTTGGTTGGTGGTGACAGAGCTGTAAGAAATAAAAATAATGTTTTAAGATTTCTCTGGACAATGCAAGAGCAAACTTAAAAAGGTTTTTGAAGAAACAAGTCTTACAACTTGTTGCTGATGAGTTCACTGAATTGTCTCTCTAAACTCACTGCATCTTATGGGACGGATGCAGATTTAGGTGCATGCAACTTGTTTGGCTGAAATGGGTTTCCCCACCTCCTTTCCCCATGGCAGCCTCCCAGAAATGCATCAAAGAGGCTTGAGGGAGCATGCTGAATGGGAGGGCTATGATGGAACACCTCCCAAATCAGGTGGCTGCTTCACTGGGCTGACTATGCTGTGCTTCCTCCATGAGGGCCCTTGGTCCCTAAAGTGTTATGGGAGAAAACAGGCCCATGTTAACAGAAAACATGACCACACAGTCACATGACTTAAATGCAGAAAATCAGATGTCTGAATGATTTATTTCACTAAGAAATTTGTTCAAAATTATTAAAAAATGATTCCACTGATTTCGGTGAGGATATAAGCAAGGAATAAATAACTGAATTCAGAATAGTACTGACTATTAAATGAATGTTAAATTAGTCATACGTGTAACTACTGTTCTGATAATCGGAGCATCCCTCTCTTGACCATCTGTGAGGACTGTGATGCTGTAGATATATTCAACGCCGGGAGTCAGGCCCGATATCACAATACTCCCAGATTCAGAGATGACTTCTCTTGGAGCTTCTCCACCTTGGCTTGGTCGCACACCCAGCTATTTTTAGAAAGGAAAGAATTGTTTGTTGTCATATGAGTGATATTGTGTCATGCAGATCACTGACACTATATATGAGTGTAACTTTCTGCTACTGGTACTACCAATCAGGATTTTCATTCTGCACAGGTATATGCATTGTGAAACTCAGCTTTCAGGTATTCTAGGTTTTCATTTGCCAGATGCAGGTATGTAATGGCTATGCATGATTTACATTCCTTTACCCAGCTCTCAGTTCTTTGTCCACTGCCTCTGCTGGCCCTTGTCTGATCTCTTTCTTCTTCTCATTTGCTTTCTGTAGCTCTATCACTAAGTACAGTGAGGTAGCCACCTCCCGCAGCAGATTTGCAACTATCATAAAAGGCCTACAAATTGTTAGTGATATAATTTGTTATGATTGTATGTGTTCCAAGGCCTTAACTCTGGGGAATGAGGAAGGGGACATATCCTGCTCTGCCTCAGGCAGGACTTCTTAACCACGTTAATTCCAACTAAAATACTTCAAAGTTTGTGAAATGCCAAGTAACACACTATTGTTCATTCTGGGCAGAGAAATCAGAGTTTCTGTAGAACATCATGGACAGTTTTCTGGCGCAAACACTACCTGGTCTACCAATGATTAACAAGAGACATCTTATTGACACTGGGGCAAAGTTCCCTCCCAGGCTACGAGGCCACAAAGTAGGACATCAAATACTAGACAGTGTTTTCACAACTTCATTTCATCAGGAGGTTTCAAGTGTGTGCACTTGTGCTTGTTAAAAATTTCCTGCTACTTTCTTTCTTTCTTTCTTGTTTTGTTTTATTTTGTTTATTGTTTTAGGGAATTATATTTAAACTTCGAGTTTGAACTACAAATTATATCCATTGCAAATTTCACTTAAATGCTACCTCTGGAGTGTGTTTGTATGTGTGCGTGTATTCATTTGAGAAGCAAGAAAAAAAGTCAGTCTGGACATGATTATCCATTTCTCAGAGTCACCGTGGGGCCTGATTTGGGATTTGGTTTCAGTCACCTTAACTATGATCATTCTATAATTCCTGAGGCCCTTGCACTCTACACGGTTATAGCACTATGATTCCATTTCAACTGTTGTGGCTACATTGTATCAGGTGCTGGGGTTTGTACAGCGTGGTCAGAGACACCAGGGGAGTTCTGTTGCTGAGAGTTCTAATTACTCTTCCTAAACTATCAATCCCAGGATTCCATGGGATGTTGCCATGGGAGTTAAAGTAGAAACAGAGCGCTATAATTGTGTAGACATGCATCATACAGTGCCTAGACACCACACAAAATGATACTACATATTTCCAAATAAACATTAGTTATTAGCGGTGATATATTCTAGAGCAGGGATGAGGATCATATGTCTCTCCAGATGTTGATAGAATATACCTCCCATCATCTTCACTACCAGCTGTGTTGACTAGGGCAGATGAGAGCTGCAGCCCAACATCTGGAAGGCCACATGTTCCCCAGTCCACTTCTAAAGCAAGGGATGCCTTCTCCACTGAGTTTGCTTGACTTTACGTCTTGTCATGGTTAGATGATGAAATACAAGGAGGTTGGGAGACGTGGAACTGTTTTCCTACCTTAAAACCAATCCTTGGTGCAGGTGTCCAGGTAATTACAATAGACGTTTCTGTTACCTCAGTGTTATAATAAGGAACTGAACCCATGGGTTGCACTGTAAAATAAAACAACAAACTGAGTATTCATTTAAGAGGTGCAAGTTCCCTAAAGATACCAGTTTATCACATACCGTGCCATCAGTTCTGATTCAGTCATGAAAACAGCATTGTTTCTGTAGGGCTTCTATTAATTTCTTATAGCTTCTTCTATTAACAATACTTTTTATTTATGGTATTTTTTTAAAGGAATATCAAAAAAATATTTTGTAGGTTCTCCAGTTTTGAATGGAAAAGTTTCTATTAGGCATCATGGGGCCACCCTCACATCCTCATTCTCCTCCTGAATTTAACATTCTCTCAGAGAAGGAAAAATGAAAGAGAACTGGAATTTGAAAGCTCAAGTGTGGGAAGGCATTTCCACCAATTCATAAACCCTCTGGGACAAACTTCATGGTGCTTTCTGTAGCCTTAGGATGGTCTGGAGAATTACATACATAGAAAATTGGTAAAGAATGCATAATCATGCAGTTTTCTTGAAGACCATATTATGCACTGTTTCCTTAATTCCTAAACAGATGGTCTTCAAGCAAAGATCATCTGTGGATAGGTAGGGGGTTGGACTAAATGACCCTTGTGATTCTTTCTGACTCTATGAAAACACATGGCTCTCTGGAGGATGGAGAAGTCAGTTTCTTCTCCTTGGTAGTCACATCCTCTGTGTCCTCATTACAGTGGGAGTGTTATCACCCTCCCCTCTTTCCTACAAGAAGAAGAGTTCTTATGTCAGGGCAGAGAAAATGAGAATGACACAGAGAGAGAGAGAGAGAGATGGAGAAACTCTGCCACAATGGTAACTTAGCTCCCCTCCCCCTGCTGCCCCCAGGCCCCAGCAGGCCAAACACAATCCTCTGGTCAGGATGGAGACAGAGTGATGCTTAGTATTTTTGTCCAGCTCTCATTGGTTCCTTTGCTGCTGTGGCAACTGCCCATCCACATGGCTACCTCACGTCCTGGGTGACCTCCCAGGTCTTTGTGGCAGGCATATCATGGAGGCTCATCCATTTCAACACATTTGTTTACATAAATGAATCTGTAATAATCTCAGACCAGCTCCGGAGAGCAAAACAAGAGACAGTTCTCATTCTGTGGACGCAACAAGGAAGCAGCATGTTGCTTTCCACCTTCATCTGCAAAGTTGTTGAGTGCATCTCATGATCTACTTTAGCCTCAAAGTAACCTCAAAGTACCACCCATCACAGAAATCAAAAGCAGAATGAAGGACTCCTTGTGTCTGCAAACCAGGTGAAATGTTGCACATTTGGAATAAAAATCCTTATTTAACTGTCTCTGAAAGACCGTCTGCTTGGATCCCCCACTTACTGGGCAACAACAGGCTCAAATGTTCACCCAAATGCACCTAATCAAATATGGCGTAGTTCCAAAGTAAGCCTGGTGAGGCAGTTGAGGGAACAGAAGAATGCAGTGGGATTTTTTTTTCAAGATCAAGAGCTACATTAAGAGAAAAAACCAAACACTCTGTCCTTCCCACACAGATGATAGGGACAACTCCTCATATAAAGATGTTGTGTGTTCATGGTTCCTTCTGGTTTTATTTGTGTAAGTTCTACACCACATCTGAATCACTGCTTGCTATCACTTCCACCAGACAAGAATGACTCCATTGGGAAAAAAAAAATCCTGAAAGCAAACCTCAGAATATTAATAGGTATGTTATTTGGAACCTAGTTACCAGGCACATTTTACCTGGAACAGGCACAAGCCAAAAGACAGCTAGTAAAACACTGAGGAAACCTTGATTTGAACCAACAGTTTTTGAAGTCATAAAATTTCTATGCCTCTGAAAAAGACCTGTCTCTTCTATTTGTATGCCGAGTTCTTTATGTACTACAGTTTTAGCCCTATTCCAAAACCAGAAGGTTAGATGCCTTGTCCATTCTATGGATCAACAGTATGCACTGGGCCATCTGGGTCTATGCAGGAGCATGCATCACGTGACCTTCCAAGACAAAGGCAGCCCACCAATCCTCTCTCTTAGCAACAGATAATGGAAAACATGTCTTTTCTGGGCTTTACTTGCTGCATTTTTAAAATCCTAGCAAGGCAGTAATCTCCCTTATCCTATTTTTCCCCTCATAATTTGAGTACTGGGCAGGAGTTAGAACTGGGTAGCAATGTATACACAGGTTGTTGTTTGCCTTGAAGTTGTTTTCAATTTATGGTGGTCCTAAGAGAAACCTATTATGGAGTTTTCTAGGCCAGATTGGTTCAGAGGGGATTTACCTTGGCCTTTCTCTGAGCCTGAGAGAGCGTGACTTGCCCAAGATCACTTAGTGGGTTTCCATGGCCAAGCGGGGATTCAAATTCTGGTTTGCAGAGCTGTAGTCCAACTATCATACCACCACACCATGTTGACTCTGTCTACACTGGACTACTAGGAAAAGGTTGCTTGGCACAATTAAAGGGACTTTTAGGGCACAGGATAAAACTGTATTTTTATATTTTTGCCACTTTAAAAAATACTTTGTTGATGAACATATGTGACATAGCAATCGGAATCTGTAAACTTCTCTAGTGGAAGTTTAATCAAAACCCTGGTTTTGGGAGATAGCAGGATGATAATAAAATAATAACCAAGATTGCATCATGCTTACAGGTTGTGAAGATTGTTGTCTCTGGGTTGCTTCGCTGGTTACCTCTGACAGCCACGAGGGTCACGGTGTATTCAGTACCTGGTAGCAAGTTCCTCACCAAGTACTTAGTAGCAGATGGCCCCACAGTGTATTGCTTTGGTTGCCCCCCAGTGGTAGGGCCCACAGAAAGCTGGTAACTTGTAACACGAGCACGAGGGGGCCTCCATGTCACCAGGACAGTAGAATCAGTTTCATTGACAACCCTCAGGTTGGTTGGGCTATCAAGTTCTATAAGGAAAAAAAAAATCAAAACATCTTGTTAGGAAAAGAGAGTCATTTTTCAGAATCTGTGGAGTACCATTCTAAGATTGTGGTTGCCACTATTTATAGTAGTCTTGTATCAATAGTCCACTAGCTACTATAATATACAAAAGTGGGCACAGCAGTTTCCACAAAGTTATGCCAAGAATTATATATTCAGGTTCCACTGAAAATAATTTCTGGTTCAAGCCAATAGAAGCAGTTAACACTTTAATATGACATTAAACATATTCCCAAGCCATCTAGGAAGACTGAGACAACAGGAACATACTGACCCCGGCCCCCAGTATGCATTTTTTACCCAGAAGGCAGACCAGCCAGTTTGGGTGGCTGCTTACTGCCATATGTGCACAATAGATCCCATCTACAGATGGCAACTGGTTTCCCAGCTGTATAGTTGTAGATTTTACTACCAGTATCCTGATCTTCAAAAAGTGATCATTTTGAAGCTTTAACAGAACTAACAGAGAATGAATGTGGGCCTAGTTTTTTTCACTACTGTCCTCTGACCCCAGCCTGCTGTTTCCTTTGGTGGGATCTATTGAGTCATGTCTGGAAAGGAGGCAGCAGGGATAGGACAATCTATTACAGAAGCACAGACCCTCATCTAGTTCTTGACCTGAAGATAGTCTAAGTATTGAAGACAGCTTCACCACATGTTTTTTTTAAAAAGTTCTTTTCCCACTTCTATAGGTAGCCTGGCAAAACAACTATTCAAACATCCTGAAGCAGGTTGGTATCTATATGATCCAATGTTTCTCTCTTTCAGTTACTCTCTCCACCTCCACAACAAGAATCCCTGAACAGAGAAAACAAATACTTCAGGAAGAAAGATTAGCTTTCCCTATGATATGCTAATTTTATGTCTGCTGGGAGTGCAACATTTGATTATTTATGTGCTTGCATCGTAAAGAAGATTCCATCATCTGAGGTCCCATTTAAAGTCTCAAGAGCAGCACAGCCCAGCTGGAAATTTACCATAGACTTGGGGAATGGCCATAGCCTGGAGGTGTCAAACTTCCTCTCAGCCAAGATGATACAGTGATTGAACTGGCATGAAAGATTAACAGTACAATTCTAACTCAAAGATGCACCAACTATAGAGGTTCAGGAATAAGCAGAAGATCTTCTGCTGTCAAAAATACTTCTATGTCTGCTAATCATTGAGCTCTTTTAACCAAGTCATCTCCTGGTAGAACTACTCTGCTGTCTAGCATCTGCAGAAGGAAGGGCAGGGTGGAGAAGGAATGTAGTGGGGTGAGGGTGATCCAAAGCACCTCCAGCCTAGGGACATGGCCACAAATCCAGCACAAAGTTAGGCCAAGGCAAGAACCCTATGTTGTTTTCAGTTTCTAAGTACATATATGGTCTCAGCTGGTCCTTGGCCATCCTTGGCCAGAGAAGCATTGTGCCTTTAAAAGTATTTAAAGGGTGGGCTGAGGTCTAAATTCACTTTTGTTTAACCTCCTTGGGCCCAGTTCTAAGACTTTGTGAATCCAAAGGATTCAAAAGCTGAACAAGGCTTCAATCGTGGGAAGAAGCTGCTTGGGAACTCATGTCTGATCTCTTTTTGCCCAGGAATTTCAATTACAGCACAGAATTTGTATGAACATTTATCAAACTGTGGTTTTAGACAAAGCAATTATGGGCATGATCACAACGTATGGAAAGCACAGTTCCAGACATCTGTTACTAGCTACAGCCAGGCATATTAAGAATATCTACAGTCAGCACTACAAGTTTTAAGTAGCATTTGGGATCTGACTCATCACCACTTAGTACATTCTACCATCAAGGATGCAATTTTCAAAATGTTAAAAATTATGCCATTTCTGGCAGGATGAATTTGGAGCAAAGGTATAAACTGAATGAGAGAGAATATACTTACTGGTTGTTTGTTCTCCGGTCAATGGTTCACTTTCTGTGCCTTGTCCAAGGGCATAGATCTTGAAAAGGTAGGTTGTTCCAGGCAAAAGCTCTGTGACCTCAGCAAACGAGTATCTAGTAATAGGCAACTTTTGCCCATGTTCACCCGGGCGGTTCACTGGAATCACTTCTACACGATAGCCGGTCACAGCACTGTCAGGGGGATTCCACATGATGGTGATTTTGACATCACTGACTTCTACAAACTGCAGATCCTTGGGTGGAGGAATCTCACCTAATCAAAAAGATGCACATTCTTTATTGGATTGCAAAAGTGACCATATTAACAGCATAGTTTGGAAGTACCACATCACAAGTAACAATGATACCTATAACATGTTACTTGGAATCCTTTCCCAAATATGACAATAAATAATATGAATAATATGAATGCTTTTTAACACCATGATCATTACTTTCTCATTACTTTGAGGTGGAAGACAAAAATGCTTTGGGGGCACTTTCTGTTTTACATGGCTAAAAAAGATTTGAAAAGTTTTACATCCCCTAAAATAAAATCTTTTTTGAACTTAAAAAAAAATAGACCATTTTCTCATTTTTTTAGGTGTACTTTCTAGGAAAAGGAACTAAAAGGAATAAAAAGAACTAACAAGTAAGGTACTTAGCAACGGATAAATATGAATCATGATAAAAACTGAGTACAGAATAATAGGCAAAGTTCCTTTTAAAAAATAACTTCCCAAGCTGAGATAAAGTATACTGGACAAGGAAAATGACACTCTTAATAGTAAATTATCACGACTTGTCTCTTTATACTATTCCATTTCAAAATTCACTGGTAGCTGGGAATATAAATAGATATTTATATTCCGCTGCTCCAACTCAGGGAAGAAATGAAGTGCTGATTCACCAACAACTAAGATGGATTAGCCAGTCCTCAACTCTGCACAGTTTCACAACAAAAGGGACTAGAAATTACTGGAAAGCAAACTTCTTTCCTTTTCTCCATTGTTTGAAATAACAAATATAAATCTTTCCAGCTTCCAGAGCTAGAAAACACTGCTTTTAATTTGATGATCAAAAGCACCAAAAAATTTAATTAGATCTTATGTATGTGTACACTGTGGAAGTAAGGAAAGCTATACTTGCTCCACTAAATGCACTCGCAGAAGAATGGGATGTAACTATTGGTCACAGATAAAAAATTGGGGATACAAGCATGAGAAAGAAAAATCAATTGCCAACATTATATTAAATACATTAGCTTGTTACCTTCCCGTGGTGTTCCTGTGGTCTTCTGTTGAATGAAAATAGGGGTGCTCTCCTGATTCTCCTCCACAGCATAAATGCTGATATTATACTGAACGCCAGGCATTAAGTCACTGAGTGTCACAGAGGTAGCAGACTCAGGAAGGTTTAGTTCTGTACTGCTGCCTTCCACAGATGGCGTATAGACAATTCGGTAACCTAACACAATCAGAAATGGATTGTCAGCCCACAGTATAATAATGAAGTAGAATAGATGCTCTGCTCATCTCTCAGCTGAACTGGCTGACATTATTCTCAAAGTCTTTGAAGGTCTTGTATATGTTACAGGGATGGAGGACTACTGAACCTACATGAGGTTCAATTTAGAAAATACATACATTGTAGTTCTCACTTCCTAGCAAGCGGGCAACAAGCTAAATCTTCAGCTCAAGCAAGAACTATGGGGGGGGTTTGGTGTGTGTGGGGGGGTGTTTTTGGGGGGGGGATTAGGATTTTAGTGGAGACCCAATGCAGTGTAGTGGTTTGAGCACCAGATTACCACCTCGGAGACCAGAGTTTGATTACCCACTGAGCCATGAAAACCCACTGTGTGACCTTGGTCATGTCACATACTCTCAGTACCAGAAAACCCCACAGTAAGACAAACCTCAGCCAGCAACAATCTGAGTGTTAGCACTGTGTAGTGGTTTGAGCATTTGGACCAGGACTGTGAGAAACCAGGGCCCAAATCGCCGCTCAGCCATGGAAATCCACTGGGTGACCCTGGGCAAGTCACACTCTCTCAGCCCTCTCAGAAGAGAATGATAAACTTTCTCTGAATAAATCTTACCAAGAAATGATAGAGTACGCACTGTAAGTTATAGTCAACTTGAAGGCACATTAACAACAGGATTTAGTCCTCACCTACACTGCTATCTTCTTGACTCTCTTACAAACAAAGAAAAGCAAAACACTGAACATGTTAAAAAGCAATCCAGTCAAATAGGACAGACCTGTGATTGGAGCCTCTGGTCTGCTCCAGCTCACAATGATAGAAGTGTCATCAACATTTTCCACATGGTGTTGAGGAGGGGCATCGGGTGCTGTTGAAGGAAATAGCAAATAAAGCAGTTAGAAAACATGTCTAGCACTGAGGGGAGGGGAAATTGCCCGTCCCAGTCCGTCTGTCCCTCTCAAATACTGCGTGGTCATACATACCTGTTGTCTGCGAGGTTGACAGAATTAGATCAGGCTTGCCCTCTTCAGTAATCTGATAGACTCTAACAATGTAATTGCGACCCGGAAGCAAGTTGGGGATGTTAACAGAAGTGACTGTGCTTGGAAGATCTTTAATAAGAAGAAAAGAAAACATCTATGATGTGCTACTATAAGTTCTTTGAAGACACAAATCTGATTTACTTTATAAAATGCTTAGCAAAGAATCTGGAGTATCGTTAGCAATCATTCTACTTTTCAATGAATCTCAACCAATCTTATTCAATCTCAGATCTTCTTACTATTATTATTTGGGACTTAAATTTTTATCATGAATATGCAGCCTTCCTAGTCAGCCTGCAATAAGGCTCAGTCCACTTCAACAGAATTCTTGGATTTGTACTGAAAGATCGGATGTTGTTATTGTTTGAACATTTGGTACGTGCAACTGTTTCCAAATAATTGCTAAGATCCAAGGAACCCAACACTATGTAAAGTTACATGAGAGCTTACTGAACTCAACAAAGAATGATTCCCCAATATACGTACACAGGATTCAGCTACACAAGGCACTTCTCACTACAGAAATCTAGAATGAATTTTTTGCAAGTAATTAAAATTAAAGAGATTAAAAAGTGTGGCATAGTGACTTGAGTGAAGGTCCAGGACCCCAGGAAATCAGAGTTTGAATTTCCACTCAGGCATGGAAACCCACTGGGTGATCTTGGGTGAGTCACACTGTCTCAGCCTCAGAGGAAGGCAAGGGAAAACTCCCTCTGAACAAATCTTGTCAAGACAGTTATGTGATAGGGTTGCCAGTAGTTGGAGTCAACTTGAAGGCCCATGGTGGCAACAACAACAACAAAGAAATGAGAAATAATTTGCCTGACAGTAACATGAAGATACATAGTAAGTATGCTCAGAAAGTTCTACATAAGTTCAGGAACATCCACTGTCTATGCCTGTACAACCTTAGTTTAAATAGCAACAGTCATTGGGTTTATTCACATTAAAAAAACCTCTACAGACTACGATGGCATTAACCCTATTTATGGAATCTAAGACTGTGGCAGATTAGATCAAGAATCTCACTTACCCAAGTACTTGGGCTCATCACCATCTTCACTCAGTTCATATTCCACACGGAATCCTGAGATAGTGTCTGAAGCAGAAACCCAGGACACCACGAAGCTGTTAGCTGTAATCTCCGTAACCGATTCAGAGATAGACACCACAGGAGGCAGTGCTGTTGTTTCTCCAGTCACACGATTAGCTGGAAAGAAAGAAACAAAGGTGTTTGCACAGATTAAGAGCCGCAAGAGCTAATTCTTCAATTAAAAATTCAAGTTTATGAGGAGGTATGTTTCAGCATACGTGTATAGCTTAAAAATGATAGCAAAAAGGGCACAGCGCATTCAGAATACATAATTCATAATGCAGAAGGACTTTGGAAAATACAAAGCGCATCAAAGATGGTCTGAAGGAAGGGAAATATAGCAATAACCATGTCTGAAGGAAGGTCAAACAATCTGACTCTCAGTCATCCAGCAATAATTATAATAACGATTAAATAATGAATGTATGCATACAGGTGTGGGGCCAGTGCCTTTTAAACATAAAGCTCTCTTACACAGCCAGTAGTACCTTCAACTAGACTCCGATTTCTGATAGAATCCAGAACATATGCATAAAGACCTGAGTTGAAGACCTTTCTTTGTTTTTAACAACATTACAATTAATATGACATTATACATAGTAGAGAAAATAATTCATGAGATGGGTGCATGCTAGCAGTGTCTGCACTATACATATTTTGGGGAGCAGAAAAGATTCCAAAGGAACACAGTTGCAAAGTGACTGCCTACTGAGGCCAAACAGCTGGACTGTAGGTCACATTCTTCTTTTACAGAGGTACTTACTTGAAATAGCTGTGGTACTAGAGGTGGTAAATTCAAAGCGTGTGACTTCTCTCCGGCCGTAATGCTGCACACTAATAAGCTGCCCTTCATAAAGAACACCAGGTCTCAGGCCTGAGATAGTATAGGAATTCAGATAGCCTGGGATTGTGGCCTCTTTCCACTTCACCCTAGAGTTTTTCTAATGGAACAAAATATGATGGGATATCAGGATATGA
The DNA here is from genome assembly GCA_948474755.1 of Ctenosaura bakeri. NCBI lineage: Eukaryota > Metazoa > Chordata > Lepidosauria > Squamata > Iguanidae > Ctenosaura > Ctenosaura bakeri. Next base: position 35,437 of record CAOLHI010005139.1, read on the forward strand.
ATATTTCAACAGCCTAATCTGCATAAAAAATTCTTTGCTATTGGGAAGATACCCACTGACTTCAAAATATCTTGAAATATAAATATTTCAAAATATCTATGTTTTCCTTACAAGACACTGTTTATAGGAAGAACAGACACTGTTTAAAGAAACAAAGAATAAATGACTCTCTTAGAATCTCTACTTCAGAGATAAATCCATATTTCAAAGGAAAAGGGAGAGGAGGGAAGCCAACACTGGATTCTCTAGACACTGAAAGTGGACTGGCTGCCCCCGGCCACAGGGCCATTTAATATCAGGAAAAAGGAGGGAGGTAAACAAGGGCAAGACCAGCCTTTCATTCCTCATATCACTTCCAATACATGGTTTGTGATATATCTGCTGCAGTTCAGAAAATTTGTTACTCAGTTAAAGGGCCCCAACTGAAAGGCAGGATATAAATCTACTAGTCAAACTGACACAAACAAACAAAACAACCAGCAACAGTCATTCTTCTGGCAACCAAACCAAAGCTTTCTCTTTTTGCTCCTCAGTGGGAAACGGAATTAGCTCTGCTCAGGACATGTTAAAAAGGCCCCACAATGAATATTTTGCTGACAAAGACAAAAAACAGAGGGAAAACACTGAGGATACACATTTGACTCAGCTCTGTCTCTGATACCACGATTTCCACTGTAGATTTGCACATACTCTCAGTTAATTGATACAAATATAGACTCAGAGTAAACATTATTTCTTTTTCCTACTGCCATGATGGATTCGGTTTATAAATTTGGAAATATTGCAAAGGTCTTCTAAATTGCTCCATGGGGTGGCATTAGACTTGGGGTGAGGGACCTGCTCCATCAATGACAGTGAAGTGCTTACTGGTCTCCATCGGAGGATGTAACTGGAAATGTGAGAGGATTCAGGTGCAACCCACTGGACAGGATGAGAATCAGGATGAATTGGGACATCTGTGATAATCACCTGGACAGGACCAGTAGAACCTAAAATACAGAATTTCCCCATTAGTTTGCTCAGCGCTTCATCCATATTTTGTTTGCTGTCTACTCATTGGATCTAAAGAAGTTACTCTTTTTCAATGAGGTAAAAGCAACTTGACGTTAGGAATTCCACCACTCCTGGAACGCTATTAGTCTACCAACATTTGATAGTAATAAAAGATCCAAGATGAAATCTTTTTTCAAATAACATAAAGATATCTCCAGAGCTACTGTGTGGTTAGATTCAAAAGCAAATGGATTGCAAAAGCAGGCAATATATAAAATATTCCTGACAAGAATAATCCTACAAACTGAAAACTACGAGTTCATGTGCCATAACACATGGCCTTCTAGCGTCCTCCTCAGTGTGTGTGCTATTTGCATAGCAAAATTATCATCTCTGAAGTAGTCCTTAGGCCAATCTATATAGGAAGTGGGCTGACAGGACAACATTCAGCTATCTCAGATGCTCCAGGGGCTAGCATCTCATCTTAAGGATCCTTAAATTGTATTTTGGTCTATTTACACACCTTTGTATGCTACTGACCTATCATCAGATGGGAGGCTATACTGGAGTACGAGTAACAAATGGAAAGGAGCTGTCCCAGAGGCATTTTAAACAAGAAATGCAACAGAACTGCCCTATAGCCAAGTGCTTTCCACATACTTTCCACCTCTTATTGATCAGCTCTTACTCAGAACTTTACTAAAGTCTGTTCCATTTTCATTCCATTTGACCTCCAAGAGTCTTAGAGTTCCCCATCTATGCTTGCCAAAGCAGGGGGTGGGGGCAGCTAGGAATGGTAGAAAGATAGAAGTCAATATACATATTATGTTCACTGCATAGCTAGCAACTATGTTCAGGTTTTCAAAAAGAAACAGTACTAAGGATGAAATGAGGCCATTAGATAAAGGGAAGGATGCTCTGCCCTTCCCTGATGGTCATTAGCACTAGGACAGAAACTCCCATTGCTACCAATGGGAGCTTTTGTTCTAATCCTATGGCTAATCCTGCAGGGAACAAGAAAGAGATTTTGGTTGGAGTTGAAACTGAGGAAGGATAGACAAAACCTTCCCTTCCCATTTTGCAGCCCAATGAACTCTAATTCTCTCGTTACTTTTATATATAGCTACTAGCTATGGTTTTAATGTAACAGGTAGGTCGGCCCTTAGTAACAGCCTGAGGCCACCTGGCAGAAACTCAAAAGTCACTAAATTTGTAACCGTCAAATAAATTTATTTGATCATCTGTTCTTTTTTGATCCTCCTTCCTTTTTTTATCACCTAGCTCACATTAGGATTGCTAGAAGTCACAAATGACTGGAAGGTACAACAACAAACACAACAATAAAATTTCCAATGAAATGCTGATTCAGTCTAGTGCCTGAATGGGTCTATGTTGTTTTGTGAGGAAGACTGAAGTTCTCACACAACATCAGCAAACAACAGTCTGACTTAGTGGAAACTTCTTGTTATTCTAGCCATTAAATTCTTCATTTTTTAAAATGATTCCACTTACATACTTGTTTGGACAACTGTCAAACATACATACCTGTGGAAACTTTTTAAAGCTACCACAAAAACAAACCCTCTCCTCATACCAAAATAATTTCATGGCTACACCAGCTCCCAAAGAGACCCTCAGAAACTTCACTGTCTCCCTTACTTTTGCAACAGTTCTATCCAAAGCCCTTTCTGCAACACACCTTTCCGCGGAGCTGGGGTATGGGGATCACGCGAGCAGCCTCTACCGAGAGGCTGTCGCGTCCCAGTTCCTTCAGCTCTGCAGCTGCCGCCTGCTCACGTGAGAGCCCTGCCTCTTCCTTCCGCAGTGTAGCCTGGGAGTTTCCCAGGCTGCGCTGGGGCAGGAAGCATGAGTGCTGTGGCTCCGCAGCTCCCCACGCATGGCAAGTGCACACAGGGCTCCAGAGCAATGCGTGATCGTGCACCATTTTTGGCTCACAGCAGAAAATGAAAAAGTGTGCGGTCAGTGCCTGCCAGCCCCTGGAGCGTCGCACAACAGTGAGTGCGTCGTGTGGCCCGCTCCTCACATTCGCATGACGCTCAAGGGGCCCTTTTACGTGGCAAATGCTGTGAGAAAAGGGCCTAAGTCTGAGAGCACACACATTTTTTACAAGGCTCCAGAAGATGTTTATTTTAACAGATAAGAATCAACTTGGGCTTGGCAAGTATCATTTCAAAAGCTTACCGGAGAAATCTGAGAGTGTGGATGCCACTCCTTCCCTCCCATAAATACAATGTGCTATTTCTTCTAGTCTGATATTACACTTTGAATAATGAAACGCAGCATTCTACAGCTCCCATGTCACATTCCAGCTCACAGGTCAAGTAGTGATAATCACTGCTGTTGGTCAAACTTTCCCCAAAAGTTATTTCAGATTTGCTGCCTGAGCCTTCCTAATAGAATAACCGTCTGTCTTCAGAAGGAAGGAATTCCAGCATATTTCAGCCCTACGTATTTACTGACTCTTGGAGTCATCAGAGTGCTTTTCTATTAAGTAGTAAATCCCACACACCAAAGGACAACAAATTTGCCCATTTTTCCTTGATCACAAAGAGCCCTAATTTAAGAAAACCAGATCTTCTGTTGTTACAAGAAGACCTCTCTGTGACACAAGTGATGGGAAGGCTTAAATCCAGCCCTTCCTTTCCCATCAAGAACCCTTTTCCATATGGTGATGTATGTGTTTTCTATGAATTTGATTGACCTGTTTAGAAACTGTTTTATGAAACTGCAGTTTGTTACACAGTAACTGCAGAAGACACTATTTTGCTAGCTCCCCTGGACATGTCAATGGTAAGAAGACATGATATTACACAACTAATAAACAACCAATCTCATTTAGGGACAAGGGGTAGCAACTCTGGTCTGTTTACCCCCCCGTTTGCAAATTTTACTTTTCAGACTCCCAACTCTCCAAACCACCCAAACACAGTGGCTACGGATACAGTACAAAAAAAAGCAACTTTTCCCAGCTGTGATGATATCTCAATGAAGGTGGCTTTGTGCCTTACATGTAAAACCAGAGGACTGCTTTGCTTCATGCCCAGACTACTACCTATCACAACTATGTACAGAACGTGATCCAAAGGCATTGCAGCGACTGACCCAGTTCTTTTTTGTTTGGCTGTGCTTTCTTTCTGAGACATGTGACTGAGTCTATGCCACTCAAGCAAGTGAGCCATCTGATTGGCAGGCCATCTGGTGGGGACACAATGTTTTTTTCCCCTGCCCAGTGCTTATGGTTCACTCTAGTTTTGGATTATTTGGGATGGCGCAAGAAATTTGCCCTGCCTTGAGGTGAGTAAACTTGGCTGCCCTTCTGCACTTTCTGGCCACACAATCCCATTCCTAGATTAACTGTCCCACAGCTAAGCAAGAAATATATACCTTCCCATAACAAAATAAATTATTTTATCAAATCATCTTTATTGGCTTATGGAAGCATCTGAGTTACGCAGAGATCTTCAGTGTGCTATTATTATCTTAAAGCAACAGCCCTATTTATGGACTGTGCGCTCATACTTACCTTCCAGCATTATTATACTCGTATGTGAAGTCCAAAAACTATAAACAAAAGCTGCAAATGTATTTTTCCAAGTGCAAAGGTTAGCCCAACTGTTTCCTTATCAATGTATGTGCTTTTAGACTGAAACTGAACAAACAAACCAGCTCATATCGACCACATCTATGGAGAATTCCTGGAACTTGATGGCCAGGACAGTTGAAACATTTTGTTCAGAAAATCTGAGCATGTCAAGTACTACATATGGCAAAGATAAGTAGGAGTTGGTAAAGGTACAAGCTCAGAGATCCAAACTTGTTTCCACTACATAAAGAAACTGAGATAAAAAGATACTAGGAAACCCGTTTGGAGTTGCAACTGGTTCATTCAGTGACCTTAGGCAAGTCACTTTTCTATCTGTCTCAGCCTCACATTTGGGTATATCCACATATGAAGAAAATACCAGCGTACCTTATAGGGCCGTTATGTAAATTTTAACAACATATACAAACCCTTCTGCACACTGAAAAGTTGTGCAGAAACAAAAACCACAAGAACACAATCAAACTCCTGCAGTCTAGATTCTTATGTTGCAACAATTATTATTGTTGTTAATTCATTTATATCTCACATTTTCCTCAAAACTGGGATTTAGGCTGGTTTACACAAATTAAAAGCACTTACAAAACACTAAAACCACATCACAATAATTGTATGGCTTTTCTATCCAAAATGTGCTAAGGTGAAATAAAAAAAACATTTCCATGGTACTTCCAGGTCTTCCTGAAACGTAGTTAGCTATACAATTAACTAAGACGAGTAGTGAAGATGCAACCAGCAGAAGGTTGTTGCTCGTTTTTTTCATAATTATTCTAGCAGAACTTCTGGAAGGGGAATTCAGCACATGAGGTTTTATCCTTCATTATCTCTTCATGCTTTAGGGCTTTTAAAACCACAGGAACATTCCCATGGGAAAAAACTCAGCATCTCTAAGATGAATTTTTTTAAAAAAAATGTTGACAAAAACATTCTAAACTGGAAAGCCAAAAGAGGAAAAAAAAACAACATGTTCTGGTATAGTTTAACCACTGTCCTGTAAACAGGTAAAAGCTTTGCTATGGTTACCATGACATTGATATGAAAGGACAACACCACAGCCAAGGCATGGGAGTGTAAAAGCACTTCAGTGGAAACCATATAAATTATAAGGAGGTTGATGTGTCCAAGAATCACTGTGGGATGCGACTGTTCAACTTGATGGGCTCTTAATTTTTCTCTCCCTCCATCTCATGTTAGAAATGGGCTGGACTACACAAGAGATTGTCAGAAAACAAGATTTTGTGCCAGAGGCAAAGGTCTATGCAGAATTCTTTCCATATGGAGTCACAGAAAACAAGCAAACTTGCTCAAAAGATATGGTCTGAATCAAATTTTGTGGATTGCTCTTTACATTACAAATGGGTCCTCCAACAGCCTCTCTCACAGATTAGGACTTACCTGGATATGTACTTAGAGGCTGGCAGTGCCATTCTCCAATACCACGTCCATAACAGTAGCACTGGTATCTGACACCATGAACATGCTTCTCCCATGAATCTCCAATCTGATAGAAGGTCTGGGTTTCTGAATCTTGGCACTGGTCTGAAAACAAACATCCAAGTGGAAAATGTGAGGTTATGTCAAGCCCATTTCAAAGGCTGGGTTACTCTGGTTTACCAAGTAAACCAGTCTTCCTCTGTCTAAGGAGGCTCTTCTTAAGTTGTTAGAATCCTGTTTTTCCAGGATTCCAAAATCTCAAGGACAGTCTCCACAAACAAAGGAGGTTCTCCTCTGCAGACATCAGCTGTCCACATGAAGAATGTAACAAGAATGGTGGCAGTGAGTGAGACAGTAAACTCATCACGGCTACCCTAGTCACATGTGTATCTTACCAATAAGGAGAGCACTTGAATAGAGATGGGCTGCTCAGAGTCCTGGCTCCCAAGATGGCTGAAGGAAGAAAAACCAAAGTTTTTCTACTGAAGGCAGAAAAAAAGGGCAACTGGGAGCACCATGGAACCCTTTGTGAACCATAAGTCTGCTACTCCCAGTCCTAGATTCACACACTAACTTCTGAACCTCTCCAAGCTTCCTTCAACAATGTAGAAGACTCTCATTATCTTTATGGTACCAAGTTCTACGTTAATTTCTGGGCAGAATTTGTTTGCACAAGGAAGGCTTTTGTCAAACAAACAAAATGAAGCAAGAGAGAATAAATGTTTAGTTTGTAATATTTTTCATCCAGCCAAAGCAAAGAGCTCTGTCTGATAAGATCAAGAGTCCCCTTTACACCAGCACACTGTTTCCAAAACTGGCTAACGAGATGCTTCTGGGAAGCCAATGTCAAGGCAAAAGTCCCTCCATGCAGTGGCTGTCATGTAAAGTAACCAATGGAGATGACTTAACAGTGAGGAAGAACCAAAAGAAGCACTGACTTCCCTCTAAAGAGAAGTAAGACCTCAAAACAGCCCATCCCTTCTTTGTTTTTTATCAAAGTTGGAAGGACAGGGTCTGTTGTTTTTCACACTTCCAGAGTGCTCTACAAAGGTCGTGGCTACTTGCATTTGAAGAATCAGGGTCAAGTAAGAAGTCTGAAATACCTCTGCATTGCTTCATTCAAACTGGCCCTCTTACGAGAGAGAAAAAAGCCTGATGCGCCTTTGTTCTTACATTATGAATGACCTCCATGGGAAAAGCTGCTAAGGAGCTGTCTAGCCAGGGCAGGCTCAACCTTCATCAGCTGCACCGTAAATCACATAGGCTGAGTTACCGCAGCAGCTCAATCAGACAGGTTTACAGAAGACATTTCAACCCACCCAGTCTGACCTGAGGCAATGCTGCCTACCTAACTATGATTTAAGCTACTGTAAAATTACTTTTATGTTTTAGTTCAAACCTCTCAACTGTCATTGAAAACAGAAAATTTCATAAATAACATCACAGAGATAAATAAAAGTGCTTTTACCAAAGAATATGTTGCAACACAATATTCCTATATATTCTTACGTATTTCAATCAATGGCCAAAACTTGTTTCTTCCTGAACTAACACTTCCGCTAATGCCAACTAATACCAAATATTACTAACTAATACCAAACTTCAATTGATTTCAGTGGAGCAGAATCCTGCCGTTTCAATTCTTAAGGTTTCTAGATGCTCATATTATTGGTTTCTCTAATTCTAGCCAAGATTAACAGTAGCAGATTTTAAAGAAAATTATAGATACCAAAACCAATTTGCCATGATGGAATTTGTACGAGAGCTTTATTAATTAATCCATTTAACAGGAAGCTAACTGAAGTCTGATCTGAGAGCAGCAAAATGAAGGGCAAAAATGGAGATAAGACTATTCTATGGAAGTTTCTATCTTGTCTTTAGATAAATCTCTCTCAGCCCCAGAGAGCCATTTGCAATAGCCTCACATTAATTCAGCCTCCGAAGGACACAGTCGAGCAAATGTGTGAAAACATATTTTAAACAAAGAGAAACCTAATGGCTAGTTCATCTTGAACTCTTGCCAGAGAAAACATATTAAAACTTTCTAGGGATTAAATAATCAGAGATCAAACATCTAGGTCTTATCACTCAATCGGAATCTGGAGATTTCTTTGCTCAGAAAAGAATACCCTGTTCATTTCTTGAAAGAAGAAACATTGGTTATAACTAAGTTAGCATTCTCTCTTTGCCCTAGCAAAGTACTGTAAAAGGCAGCCAAATGAAACAGGCTTAGCCTCAGGTAGGATAATATTTGTTAGAGCTATCTTTGACTCTTGTTTTGGTTCAAGAGACCAAAAGCACTACTGACAAAATGTTTGAAACTGTTTCAGACTCCTGCCCTAGGATTCCCTCAGTACAAGACAAAGGCATAATAAGGAGTTTGGGGCATGAGTGGTCTGTTGCCCTCCCACCGACAAACCTGACTCAAAGAATATGAAAGTGAGTAACAGTATGAAGCTGTGGCAGTGGGATCAGGCTTGGGGCCATTCACACTACAAAATTATACTAGTTTGATTCCACTTTAACTGCCATGGCAACATCCTACGGCATCCAGGGATAGTTCATTGAGAGAGAGACCTTTGGAATCCTTTGGTGCCACTGGACAAAATGCAAACCTCAGGAGGATTCCATAGAAGGCAGCCCTTGCTGTTAAAGTGGAACCACAGCACTATAACTGTGTAGTATGAATTGGCCTTTGGTTCTGCCTGGAAAGGGGAAATTTTCTCAGTTCCTGATGTGATGGGGCCCAAGCCCATCTGGGTGACCTAAGTTGAAAGGGGTGGGGCAAGTATTCTATAAAACCAGTCTATCTAGAAAGCCATAAATCAATGATTTGTCCCTAGATCAGGGTGGGTAAAGTGCAGCCCTCTGCATGTTGTTGCACTGCACTTCCCTACATTCCTTTCCCATGTCTATGCTGACAAGGACTTATGGGAGTTGCAGTCCAACCACATCCGGAGTGCATGCTTTGCCCCTTCCTGCCCCAGACGTATAATGACAGCTGCTGTCTCTTTCATCACTGCCAAGAAAGATAACTTAACATTATGCCAAAAATGCCCAGGTACCCTGTGTGTGCTTAGATGATCATTTGTGCCGAGACAATTCTTTAGGGAAGTAGCAGGGTTTCTCTTTGATAGCTGGAGAGATTCTCCAGACTTCGCCCCTTTCCGCACAGCATCTGCCATGCAAAAGGGCGCCTGGAGCGTTGCACGATTGTGAGGAGCGATCTGTACAACGCACTCACAATTGCACGAAGCTCCAGGGGCTGGCAGGCGCCAATCATGCACCTTTATTTCAGCTGCAAGCCGAAAATGGTGCATGATCGTGCATTGCTCCTGGGCCCCGCACGCACTTACCTGGCGTGCGGAGCCTCCAGAGCCGTGCCGGTTGTGTTTCCTGTCCCAGCACAGCCTGGGAAACTCCCAGGCTGCACTGCAGAAGGAAGAGGCTGGGCTCTCGCATGAATAGGCAGCAGCTGCAGAGCCAAAGGACCTGGATGCAAGAGCCTCTAGCCAGAGGCTGCACACATGATCCCCACACCCCAGCACCAGAAAAAGGTAAGGTGCGGAAAAGGCCTTCATGTCTGAAGGAGGAGGCGTGGGGGGGCAAAAAGCTTATTTGACTTCATGAGTGTGCAGTGGCTGATAAACACTGTATTTCCATGCTGAACAAAAGCAGCCTATGTCAGTTACATGAGCACAGAGGAGGGGAACCGGCTGGAAAGATGCCTTTCACTTATTTGAATAGAAGGTTGTTTTTTCCCAAGATTAATTCTGGCAGGGATCATTGGGGTGCCAGTGCCTCAATACAATTTTGCCACCATGATCACAGCACACTCCCCACTGCCCCTGCAGAGCAATCAGGCTTGGAAAATACCTTCCACAAAGGCTCTTTAGAAGCCCAATTGCTGTGTTGGTCAAGGAGCAGAGGCCCACAGCCAGACAGGGACATTTGCAGCCTGTGGGGCTTCTCCACCTCCGTATTAACACAAACCAACACACTGTGTAAGGCACTTTTGAAAGAGACTGATAATGGAAGACAACTTTAGAAGGACAGACAGGCTCTATAGGTAAACATCTTACTTTGCTCCAGTAGGTTAATCTGAACAGTCATACTTATTACAGCCTAACAGAAGTCTCAGTATTCATTAAAATGTTCAGGGAAGGATGAACTTACCAATAGGATCACATTGCCATCTCCCCCGACCTTCACCAAAGCAGGTACAGTTCAGCATGTGCCCTTCTTCGTGACGTTTGTGGAAAGTCTGGTTAACATCATAGGTGATGTCGTCCACTATACACTGGTCTATTGTAAGAGACAAGCAGAGTATTTGTGCCACTGATTGCTCTGAGCAAACATTAACTGCAACAGTTCTTTCTGTTCATGGAGCGATGCCCTGCTGTGAGGTGAAACTGCATTAAGTTTTTATACAGTACAGTTATACCTCAGTTAACAAAGCTGATGTGTTCCTGGGCATGACTTCTTTAACAAAAAATAATGCAGACTGAATAGGGATAGGTTCCTACACCACAAAGAAGACCACTTCAACATGCTGCAGCAAACTTTTCACTGAAAATTAACAATATGCACATCTGAACTGAAACAACCAGGTCAGGTAAGCTTTGTATAAATAATACTTTCATCTTCTAGACACCACTGGAAGACTTCTTCCAAAATGCACCCAGGAATGACTTGTGAGCAGCTAGACACAGCTGCAGTAGGATCAGCTACAGCAGAATCCCATTCTTTACCACTCAAGTTTTACTGCATTGTTTACTGCAAATGCACTGTGGCAAGCCAGCATCAAAAGTATGTGCTTCTCCAGTCTCCAGCCACCCTTCACCAAACTCCCAATGCCAACGTTGCTATAAAAAAATCCAGCTAAACAGAGGATAAGAAGGAAAAGTGGTTTTGAGTGGGCATTTGTGAGAAGGAGCTTTTTTGTCAGGGGGTTTGTTAACTAAGGCATGCCTATATAAGGAGGTGAGCAATGCAATAAGACTGTTACTTCACTTCAGAAGAGCTTCTTGACAGGTATTTTTTTCATAAATGTGATGACTCACACATAGACAGACTATTTAACAGTGGTTTGCAAGATCAAGTGCAAATAATCCTACTACTCAAGCTTCTTTGTTTTGTTGCTGTTTTGTTTGTTTTGGCACTGAGACTTTGATGTGTGAAATAAAATCTGTTATGCGTGCAAAGTTCCAGATTCTCCAAAAACTTTCTTCAGTTCACAAGTCACTATTGTTCTACAGTATTTTTTGTTAAAATTCAAAGAGCAAACCAGCATTAGGAGGCATGAAGGACATCTCTTTCAGGAGATCAATGTGCATTTCCTGATGTCTTGCTCATATATTAGCCTCTCTTAAGGGCATCTAATAGCTTTCAAACCAGTGAATCCACTCGGGACTTTAGTCTAACATCTAAAGAAATTTACAGAACTTATTGAAGGAATGGGTTTAGCACTCTGGATAGCTTTTCTTAAGTTCAGACTAGAGCACAGAAAAGAATGGAGTATGGACACATGCAACAGGAAAGGCTGTGGGCTTAGGAGATTCTGGAAGTTGTAAACCCTTGAAGTATTTCCTCTAAGCTCTGGAACAAACATTGAATAGATCATCCTGGCCCCAGCAGGAACCCTCTGGCGGCAAGTTAAGGCAAGCGCAATACTACCGATCGTACTCAAGTCTCAGTATTACTAGTTCAGGGATCTAGGAAACTTCTAAGCTAAATAAAGTTCATGAGCAACCCTGGAGGCAGACTGTCCCTGAAAGTAACATTCACTTTCAGCAGTAGCCACAGCCCTAGAGTCTTTTTTTCCTACACAAATGCACCCACTTCCAAACATGGTATAAGGCAGATGCAGGACGAACAGATGCCTCTTCCCCTTTGAAGTCTTATTTCTCTTTCATGCTGCCTAAGCACTTTTCTGACCATGTTCCCAGAAACTTTCTGTAGCATATTCTTCCTTAGCTTTCTTGCACAGGTCTCTTCTATAAAAAGTCACAGAAGACCAAACTAACCACTGAAGTCAGTGTGGTGGGGTGGCAGCTGTTACCAGACAAGTATTAACAAGGCTTCTTGCACTAATTAATGCATTTGCTTACGTAAAGTAGCAGCCATTAACTTCGTCTGCACACTTCATTCTACTTTAAAGATTCAGAGAAACAGATACTCTATTTATTTACTTGGTCTTCAGTACCAAGAAAGAGGGGCCTTTTTTCCAAGTTCAGCCATGACAGCCACAAGAGCTGAGAGGAATACATGTGGATGCTGACAATCAACATTCAGAGAGTGGAGTGGAGAGCAAAGCAATGTGTGGAAAGACATGAGAAGCTGGACTTTCACCCTGAGATTTCAGATTGCTTCCAATATCATTTGCTTTGGGCTCATGGTCTGAAAATGAGTGCAAGAAGACAGCCAGAAAAATACAGCTGCCATGCTCACTCTCTGTCGTGTGGGAATATTCAAAACAGTCAACGTTTTAAGGTTCAATCAAGAGGCTCTAAAGACCAGAAGCCTGGACCTTGGACTTCATGAAGCTGCCTGAATTAAAAAAAAATAAGAGGGTTGTACCATATCTAACAACTAGCTGCTTTAAATGCAGTCTATATAGGAGGGAATAATCTGTAGAACAGTTAAGATGTGTTATGGTACAGTCAGCACTATTTTAACCCCTTCATCATGTGCTTGCTAGCATTCACATCATACCTTCTATAACTGCCTACATCAGACTCAGCACAGAAGCAAAAAGAAACCAGAATACCTCTGAGCTGGGAATAAGCAATGCAGGTCCACTCTCCCCGCCCATTTCCTACACAAGTACATCTCATCATATGACCCATTTCATGCTGCTTGTCCCACTGGTCTCCGACACGGTACATAACACCTTCGTTGGTTGTGCAGATTTCTTCATGAGCTGTTCAACAGATAATACAGAGAGAAGTTTGTTTGCTGGTGTTTGCTTTCAGGATCATATGACTAAAAGCAAGAAAGCAATATATGGTGAATTTTCATTCTGACTTCACACAAGAGTTCTGATGGGGATGAGTTTGCTGAAGTTGTAAGAACAACTATTTTTCACCTCAGCATGTCAAATGTTGTCTGCCTAAAAATCCTAAAGGGACTACATGCTGCCTGATCTTGGAACCCGAGCAGGGTGAAGCGTGATTAATATTTACATCTATAGAGACTGTCATGGAATACCAAGTGCTATAAGCTGTTCATAGGAGAGCAAATCACCTCTGAGTATTCCTTGCTTCAGAAAACTTTCTGAAATTGATGTGGTCAACATATGTCAACAGGTGACTTGAAGATACATACATTACATTTTATCAAATGTTAATTTCTGTTTTTCAGCCACTTTGAATCTTGCATTTTCTCAATCTAAACCATGGAAGGGATGGCCATTAGCAGCATTTGATTCAGAATAGAATATTGCCTGAATTTGATTGAGGTGAATCTTTACAGTGAATATCTAACTTTACTGATAGTTGTTGCGTGGACATAATTAACGTCCACACAGCATCGTATAGCTAAAAAATGATGTGAGCCGGACATCTTTACTACACATTCTCACAAAAAGATATACAACATACCAGCCATGGGACAAAACCCAAACTTCTGGTCAGCATCATAGTTTGCAGTGGTTCCACACCACTTCATGTTGTCTCTCCGCCCCTCAGAAGTACAATCGGTGTGATTACGGTTGTTGTAAAGGAAAGGAAAATGGCACAGAGCACCATTGGAGTTACCACCACGTGTCTGAACCAAGACTGCAAGAAAACAACAGCAATTCAAAGTGAAAGATGTGACTCAGGTGGATTCAAGGTCCCAAGGTGTGCGGCACAGTAGTTCTGATCTCAAAGTGTACACTGCGGTTTCCCATGTCTGAATCATATTACCATATTTGTCAGTGTATAAGACGCACCCTTATATAAGACACGCCTCATTTATACACTGGCAAATATTATTTGCTGGTGTATAAGACACACACCAATGTATAAGATACACTCCATTTTCAAACAGTATTTTGGGGGGGAGAGTCTTATATGCCAGCAAATACAGTAATAAATGTTGGTGTTGATTAAAAAATATTGGACATGCTGAGATATAGCAAAAGATATAGCCACACCCTGGTCTGTTAAGATAGCAACATTTATTTGTTCATTTATTTAGGTTCAGTGCATCTAGAAACAACACTTTTCCTGTGCACCTGGCAGCTTCCTCCCCTCCTTTTTCCTGTCACTAGTATTTTGCTGTTTGCAAAAATTACTGCCAACTAGCTGAAGCTTTATGTGGAAATGGAGGAAAAACAAACAATCTATTTCCCGATGCACTACATGCATGGGCATTGCTTTTGAAAGTTGCACTCGTGTCTAGGCACAAGACAGGTTGGATATTGTTCTCCACGCTACTGTATCCCCAGTCATGGATGCAATAAGACTTGGACCTGTATAAACTGGCCTAAAGCTTCACACATACGTGAGCGTGAATTAGAGTAAGCTTGCAAAGCAAATAATAAATATAGCTATACACACAACTGACGCGTATAAACAAAAGCAGTTTTCCATACATGCGAGTGCTAGAGGCATGACGAAAAATGTTTTTATTGGCAAATGTGAAAAACCAAACTCGGCTTCCGAGTTGAAGCCAAAGATGGCAGCTGCACATTCAGGAGTCAGACAGACATTCTTCACCATCTAGTTTCTTTTTTCTCACATGCTTTAGAGAAGCAACTTTTTAAAAATCCTCAGTCTTATTTTAAATATGGATGAAAGCTCCATCTCTAAGCTAGAAACTAGATGAAAAATTGATACAGGCTGGCTGGACCATTGCAAAAACAGTGCTTCAGATGCGCCACTGTGAAATGTCTTTCTGGGCTGGATTTTTTTTTTATAAAAAAGAAAAAGGCAGGAAGAGGAAAAACAAGGGATCTAGCTATTTTAGTTTGGAGGCCATGCCTAACCCATTCCAGATGACTCATTTAAAGAGCATCCTTTGCTCACAAGTGCTTACTGGTTCTTCAACATGAGGGGAAAGTAGCTGCTACGGAAGTGTGGGGCACTAGCAGATTTACTGAAATTCTTACAATGGGTGGAATCTGAGGAAAAATCAAAGGAGTGGTGGGTAGACTGCAGAGAGAGCAGAACTGCTCTGTTGCATTTTAAGTAAGTCCTTAACTTACAGCCCCTAATTACAACCTAATGGTTTTAAATAGTTGGCAAAAATGAGACATGTGCTTATGTGGTTCTATTTTAAGGACTCCCCTCCTCCTTCCATGAGGCCCTTTACATTGCAACCTTATAATCAATGCCACTCCCAGCCACTAAAGGAAGCCAAGTCTTTAAAAAAAAAAAAGTTAAAGGGGGAGAAAAGCAGGTGCAGTAAGCAAGAAATGGGTATGGATTTTCTCCTGAAGTAGACAAAAACTAACAAAATAGGTATCTTTAACCCAAGCAAAGTGAAGAAGTTCAGTGCAAAAGGAGCTGCAGGAAAACAGGATACAGTCCGTGTTGTGATGCTCAGCGAACAAAAGCAACAAAAGCAACCCAGGCATTAAAAGGGGTGCCTATCAGGAAGGTGCCTCATTTTGGGCTTCTGCTAGCAAAAATAAAATAAAAATAAAATAAAGGTATTACATACATTGGGTATGATCTCTTGGAACTGTTTTCCACAAAAAGAATATGGCTGAAACCAAAACTAAACTAATTCTGGTCTCTTTCACACTGCACTATTATAGCACTTTGATACTTCTTTTATTGCCATGGCTTAGTCCTATGGACTCTTGGGATTTGTAGGGCACGGATGAGTATTTGGAGTTCTCACCCAGAGAGCTCTAAGTGCAACTAACTATATCTCAGGATTCCATAGAATGCAGCCATGGCAGTGAAAGTGGTATCAAAATGGTATAATTATGCAGTGTGGAAGAGATGTCAGAGGAACAAGAGGAAAGGCTATCCAACAATCCTCCAGTAGCTGAAATCTGAAACTACCACATAAAAAGAGGAGCCTGCAGATTACTTTGCGCAAGATTTCAATTTCTGCTCACAATTTCGGCTACAGGTTAGGTAGACACATTTGGAACACAACACATCACTGTACTTGCTTTGTCACATTGTTTTTAGCCATTTCCCTCTTTTATTGAAAGTAGGAAAAAAAATCAGAATTTCAGATTTCAGGACCTTGAAATCTGAAGAGAATTTAAGACATGGAGAATTTACTGGTATACTCAGTTTCAGCCACTTTAGCACTGAGTAACTTTCTTTCCTATAAAAAGCAAAGTATTTAAAAAAGCATTAACATCATTGGGGCAGGCAGTTTCTCCTCTGATGATTTCATCAAAGATCCAGATCTTTGTGAGAAAACAGATCCAGATCTTTGTGAGAAAACAGATCCACTCTTGGACTATTTAGCTATACAGACAGATTCCTGAGGAAATGTGAATTTCTCCCCTCCTTATCTCTTGAGGAGGCAAAATGCTTTGAAAGAACAGACACACAGAGAAGCCACTCCTTAGACGCAGGTTCTGGTTCCTGCTATATATGGGATTCAGGATTTAAGGGAGTGACTTCAGAACGTTACACTAGTCATACAGAGGAGGCATCTTTCCCTCTGGCCTAATATGGACATCTGTCTTACTGGAGTTAAAAGAAGAAGAAGAAGGGAAGGAAAAAAAGAAAACGCAAGCCAGACATACAGGGAAAAGTACTTTGGATCAAAGATGCAGAGCTGTGTTTGGTCTACCAGCTTCACTTCCAACGAATCCCCTCTTTCTCCACAACTGTAAGAGGTACATACTAGATTTTTAAAAATGGCACACATATGTTTAACTGAAGGCATTTTTCCACAATTATTTTCTAGGATTGGCTACTGAGACACAGCAAAGGAACATGCAAGGAAAGTTTAACATCCTTGCATTCTTTAGCCAGTCATTCCTGAAGAACAAGGGCTTCCTTTGCTGAGTGGCAATAGGAAAACTGAACTCTGGCAGTGCAGTTTCCTCAAGGGCTGAGCAGCAACACAGAACAAGGAGGAGAAGCCCATCTGAAAAACTTTAAAATGTGTGTGTTTAAAATGTGTGTGTTGAGGGGAGGACTGGTAGAATTACTTAGATTTATATCCTACCCTGCCCACAATCTGAGCACCAATAAACAGATGCACTAAGCTAATGACAGTAGCGTTTTACAGAAGTACAATCAAGTGTGTGAAATAAATATTTTGTTCATGGTAAGGCTATGGCTGGCCCAAGATCTGAACCACTACTTCTATCACAATGTTTGTTCTTCTACACTGAACAGTCTCTCTGGTGGAACTTTTACTATTCGGTTTCCCACTGCTCTCCCTTCTGTCATCTCCAGACTTTCTCTGAATCCTTTATCTCTTGCAGTTTCTTTGCTTCCATCAAAGGTGTTACTGAATTCAGCAGAGTAATGCCAAATTGCAGCTGACAGGTCTGCACCTCCACTGGTAGACATTTTCCCCAGCTAAATCAAGCACCCTGTTTCTCCCAAAGCAAGACATCCTTTTGAAAGGTTTACCATTTTGTTCTGTACAGAAGGAATATCTCTGATCTTGATCAAAATTAGAGGTTGTGCTGCACCAGAGCGTCCCATCAGTGCGACCTTCAGAAGTGCATGAGTAGAAAGTCCTCCCATTATAGGTGAAGGGGAAGACGCAGGGTTCCCCATTGGAATTGCCACCATAGGTCTGTGTCACAGCTACAAAATGAAAGAGAAGATGGTACTGTGATCCTGACATCTCATGATATATACAAGACAACACATTCCTTATGAGGTGGGTGCTTTCTTTACTACACTTTTGAGCAGTTCCAGAGCACAAAGTGACAATAAGACTTAGCCTTTATGCAGCACAATGCATTAAACACAGCAAACTGCTGGTTGCGATAGCTGAGCTGTGCTTGGAGAAAGGACAGAAAAATTTCCCGAGCAAGCTATGCTCGGCTAAACAGCCAACAAACACTGGGTCCAAGAGTGCCCCAGCCTCAGGAATGATGGCAAAGGCAGCAGTGGAAACAGTAGCTTCGTGCTGCCTACAGCGTGTGCCTTGTTCCCAGAGAAGTGATATATGGCTCCATAAGTAAGTGTATATCCCTCAACACTCATCAGCTCCACTCAACTGTGCCGTGGCAAAAGCATATGAAAAACCAAAGTGTGTTCCATTCTCTTGAGGTACTCCTTCTCAGGCAGCTTGACAACCAGCCAGCAGCATAGACTTGAATCAACTGCCTTGGACTTAAGTCACTTCAATGACTCAACTTGGACTTGACTCAGCAATAAATGACATGCTGACGCAACTCAACTTTTTTATTTATTTATTTGTATCCCACCTCTCCATATGGATCGAGGCGGCGAACAACTTACAAATAGCATGTATTTCTACACATATTTCTATACATGCCCCCAACAAGCTGGGTACTCATTTTACCGACCTGCGAAAGGATGGAAGGCTGAGTCAACCTTGGAGCCCGGCAGGATCAAACTCACAACCTTTTGGCTTGCAGTACTGGCATTTAACCACTGCGCCACTTATGACTTGTATATTTTTAGTGACTGACTTGCTGCCCTTGGATCAGTAATGTAACACATTCAACCAGAAACCTTACAAGGTCGAACAATGCTTCCCCCTCTCTTTGGCTTTTGGTCACATGATGATCTGTCCCAAGCCCAAAGTGTGGCCACACTTCTCAGAGGGGAACAGCAAACAGGCTTGAGATGGAGTTGAGGTCTGTTTCGCAGCCTGTCCCTGCTGCATATCAAAGGAGCCTTCTAAAACTTTTCCTAAGAGCAGAAGGCAAGACTCAGCCCCAGAGCACAGGGTGCTTATCTCAGAGGGAAAGGCTCCCTCTTTCTAACACTTTGGATCTTATTCCCCAATTCAGAAGCTGCAGACTTTCGGGTATCACTGCCCCATACCTGTTTCCTGGCAGCTAACTCCATTGCCCAAGCAAGTGCAAAGCATATGCTGGCTGCCTTGTGTCTTGAGCCACTGCATTCCCAGAAAGTACACCATGCCATTGTCAGTCACACAATGTCCATACGGAGCGGGCTGGGGCTGAGGCTGATAGAGTGCAGTTCGTACATCTGTGATGGTTGCAGATCCAGTTCCTACAGCAGAAAACACAAGAATAATTCAACACCACAGCAGCAAACACAAACTCTGTTCTACACTGTTTTAACCTATTAAATAGTTTAATATGCTTTTATTCTGTTTAAATTGTTCTCCATTGTTTTAAATTCTAAGTTCTCTTATATTGCTTAAATTGATTTTATTTGTTTGCAGCTCTGATATTCCACAATACAGGGCAGGATATAAATATTTTAGCAAGCGACTGAATAAAATATTAGAGCTTAGGAAATTGGATCATCTCCTTTGAGTTGTTTAGTCTAGCATGTACATTTACACTAAATCTAATGCAAAATTAAAACTCACTAATGTCTGAAAATCAAAATACATGGTACACAGTTTGGTACATGAATGAAATGAAAAACTGTAACAGGTATCCAGAAACATACTGCCTTTCTTTCATTGTTGTCATAACCAAAACCTTCCTTATAGAAACAGACTAACAGCTATATCCAATTTTAATCCTACCTAGAGTTGGTACAAACAATAATGTTAACTAAAAAGTCCCATTCATTTAAGCAGGTTAGGGCTAACATTGGATTTAGCCAGTTTATGCTTACCGTTAGCCTATTCGCTTAAGATTGCAAAAAAAGAACAAGAAATGAAGGGGTTAACTCAATCAGTCTGGGCCATAATTTTGGTTGAAGAAGAATACTTTGATCAGTTAAATTAACTGGATCAATTATAGTTGCAGCCCTATTTTTAAAAAGCAGACAAACAAGGATACACAGTTCTACTGATAAGCACGCTCAAATCATGCATCTTATATCATGCATAGGGCCCCACATGGGAGAAAAGTGAGTTAAGAATAAATTAAATAAACAAATTCTAAGCAGTCAAGGCTGAAGGGCCATCCTTGGTCATTGTTTCTACCCTCTATTGAGCTTTTTTCGGAGGGTGGAAAAAACAACCAAGTCTATCCCTTCAGTCTAGAGCAGGACTTTCCAAATGGTGTGCCGCAATACATTAATTATCACCTGAAGTGTGTAGGTGTGTTGCCTACAATCTTGGAAATGTATGTTATTATTTATAAATCATATATTTTAAAAAATATATTAAAGGATTTCCATGAGATATGTTGTGTCCCCATACATTTTGTCATTACAATTTATGTACGAGTCTGTATCTTTTATAAGGGATTAATTTAACCTCCGATTTGCTAGTAAAACTGAATTACTGTGTCGCGAAATGATGCATGTCTAAAAAAGTGTGTCACCAACATGAAAAGTTTGGAAAGCTCTGCTCTAGAGGCTAAGGCCAAGGAACATGGAAGGAAGGAGGCACGGAGAACAAGCCAAACACTTGGAGCATCAGTGTGCCGCATTCAAATTTTGCATGAACAGATTGAGGTGTATTTCTCACCTATGCCAGTGGTCTGCAGAGATGAATGCCTCTCACATTTCCATTCCCCTCTGCCATTGCCTGTGCAGATGCACTGTAGCAGATTTCCCCTGTTGTCCTTCTTGCTCCAGGTATCTCCAATCCTGTAGGATGTCTTGGTATCTGGATCATTGCACCTATCTGCAGAAAAAGACAAACACACAAGCAAATCAAGTCCTTGATACCAGCAATAGTTTGCACACTCAAGGTCCTTTTCTGTTTAGACAGGCCTGGCTTACCAAAATAATGGGCTGGGTCTTGCTAATTATTGTGCTAATATGTGTGTGTGAGTAAGTGAATTTTAATAAATTTTAATCTTATTTTAATTTAAAATATTTAGTCTCATTCTAACTTTTGTATCTTAGGGCTTTTTAATGATAAATTTTATAATTTGCTGAAAGCCACTTTGAGTCTCAAACTGGAAAAAGGCAGGATAGAAATAACAAAAACAACAACAACAACAACAACAACAGATCAATTTAAACTGACAGAAAAAGATGAGCTTTGATATAGCCATTAGACACTCATACAGTCTTGTCTGAATGAATCCCAACAATCTATTTCACTTCCCCAAACTCAGAAATTTTTCATCCTTTAGGATAGAACACTAAAATCGATGCATGCTTGCTTTGACCACAACTGTGTAAGAAACGGCCTTCCTGGAAAGGAAGTAACATGTGGGAATCCTTCCTTCTCTTCTTGCTCTGCCTCAGACATTCTTCAAAGATACTGGATCTAGGGAAATTCTATAATCTCTTGTCATTGGCTTTGGTAGAAGAAGACCTCTGAATCACTCCAAATGGTTATTTAGTTGCTGCAATCTGGCCACAAAAAATACCATATGGGAAATACTGAAGAAAGCCATGAGAGCAGATTGTGGTTGCCAGGAAAGTGGTTTGTGGTTTCATACACCAGGTTTGTGTATGTGCGTGGGCACGCTGGGAAAACAGTTTTCAAAATGTTCAAAGCTGGGAACCAACTTTCAAATGATACACATGGTCTGGGAATAAAAAGACAGCAACTTGTCCTTTGTGTTGTCTGAAGATTTGTCCATACTGACAAAGGGCTGCCCCTCCTTAAATGCCAGCAACAATATCCTTGGCTTGAAAAAAAAAAAGTTGGGGAAATAAAAACTGTACACTTTTAGATAGGCAGTAATCCCCACGTTTGTACTGAATACAATGGGGCTTACTCCCTAGTTGATATGCTGAGGATTGCAACCTCAATCTGGGGAATCTAAAAGAACTACTCATGTATAAGTTGAGGGAAGGTTTGGGGGCCAAAATTATGGATTTTGATATGACCCATGGATAAGTTGATGGTTATTGCATAGAGAGGAGAAAGTGCCAGCACTGCCTTAGGGCCCAGCCACCCCTGGCCACTGCCATTTTCCCACGCAGACATTCAAAAAAGCCTTTCACCACTCCACTCAGAGAAGGAGGTGGTTCTTTTTTTGATAAAAGGTTCAGGTACAGTATTAACTCTTGTCAAAAAAGAAATCGCCCCCTTCTCTGAGTAGAATAATGAAAGGCAAGTGAAAGGCTTTTTTAGTCCATCATAGAAGAACCAGCAACTCCCTCTACTCTCTTGGTGCATCTCTGAAAGGAAGCACCATTTTCCCACCCAAGCATTCCAAAAGGCCAGAAGTGGCAGCGGGGCAGAGAGACTAGAGGGGGTCAGTGCTTCTTTTAGGTTCTCCAGGAAAGAGTAAGTTTTTGCCTTTCACCATTCTATTCAGAGAAGTGAATGATTCCTCTTTCTTTCTTTTTTTTAATAAGAGTTAAGGTACAGTACTTACACAGACACACAGATAAGTCAACCCAGATTTTTCGGGTCAATTATTTGACTAAAATTTCTAGACTTATACATAAGTATAAACAGTACTCAGGGGAGTACTGTTATAGTACAGTAAACCAGGGGAGAACAATAATAGGAAAACAGTGAGGAGAACTCTGTACTGAAGTGTATAACTGGAACCCATAAAATCCAAGATGGTTTCAAGGACAAATTATGTATAAAGATCAATACACAGGTTCAGCTTTATATGAATTTATAGCCAGGGTATAAGCTGCAGGTAAGGTGCTGGACAAAGGCCATTTCCACACCACACTGTTATAGCGCTATTATTCCACTTTCAACCTCCTGTGGAATCCTGGGATTTGCAGTTTAGGGAGGACCCTTTGGAATTTTCAGCCAGGGAGCTCTTTGGCCTCAGTAAACTACAAACTTCAGAATTCCACAGGATGTTGAAAGTGGAATAAGAGCACTATAACAATGTAGTGCGAAAATGGCCCATGAATACTTTCACACTACACAATTGTAGCACTACGATTCCATTTTAACTGTCATGACTGCATTCTGTGGGAATTCTGGGAGTTGAAGTTTGGAGAGGGCCATTTAGAACTGTCAGCTAGAGAGTTGCTCTAGTGCCTCTGGTCAAACTACATATCCAGGATTTCATAGGATATTCCCAAGACAGTTAAGGTGGATTCATAGTGCTATAATTGTGTAGCATGAACAGGACCTTGGAATCCAATCCTAATGAGCCTCAGGAATCAAATAAGTGCCAACAGCAAGCAACCTTTTCAATCCTGTGTAATTACTGAAAGGGCTGCTGGGATAATTTATAGGGTAACACTGTAAAAACTCTGCACCCTGAAAGCAGAGTGATTGTTAGTAATGGTTTATGTACCATTTGTACTATATCCATAGTCACAGAATATAAGTCATTAACATTTAGAAAATGACTGGAATTTCCTGCTCAGACTGATGATAGGACATGTGTTGAGACACATGATCTACATCAAACCATGATCATGCCTTTTTCCTGGCACTTGAGAACTCTGCACCTCTCTTTTCTCCATTGGACACTAAAACATGTATCTTTCCACCACAAGATTCAAGCCAGACTGAAATTATAAACAAATGGTTGTCTTTTATAGCTTTCAAGTTTCATCTCAGACCTACTTTGAGGATTTAGTCTATACGATCCTATTGTTTATCTTAGAGAAAGGCCATCAACTTTGTATTCCAGGGGAACAGCATCAATTAAAAGCTAAAGGACGCAAGCTTACAACCTACCTAACCAAAGAGTTTAAAAACCAGATGTTTCCCAATTTGGATTAAAGAGGCTTACATTTAGCCGGTGATCTCACTTTTGGATGACTTTTTTTTAAAAGGAAGCCTTTTCTTAAGGTTTTGCTGATTCCAAACTGAAAACAGAAAAATTCCCTTACGTATGTCAATATATCCCTTATCTATATCCAGGATCCAACTTCCCACCCAAGCAGCTTTATTGAAGGGTTGTTTGGAAGTCACAAGCCCAAGAACAGAGGCCAACGTATCTTCGTGCTGACTGGCAAGCAACCATGAATATTCCAAATAATCTTTTGGGGCTGAGTTTGAAATGTTTGAAATTCCAGTCTGTTTTAGACTGGTTAGATCCTAAGATAATTTAGCTTAAGAAGTTTATTGAGAAGAACCTTTCTTAGCTCCTCAATCTGTTTGAGATCACCCAAAACACTCAAAGAGTCTGTCTGGATGGCCAGAAAGTCCTTTGGAAAAATCTCCCCATCACAAGGTATAGATTGAGTGGGGGGTGGTGGTAATGAGCGCCTTTAGTCCCCAAGTTTCTAGCACTGCAGAGAGTGATACACTGACAATCATTCACACCTAGAACACCTACATTTGCTGTGTTCACACCCTCCAGTAACTTCACCTTCTCCTTTTCTAAACTCTATTTCTACATACTCGGCTGAAAGTATAAGTTACTGCAATGCTAGGAACTTGGGGACTGATGTAAATTTCACTGGGTGTCAGAATTCTTCTTTGGAGGCAATGCTTTAATTTTGCTTCATCCCCACCCGACCTCCCATACTTTCTTGCACTCAGAAATCTCCCCATCTCACATGACCCAGGAGCAGCCCTGAACAGCCAAAGGCTTTTCAAGGGTTATAGCAGCTATTTTGTGGGGAGGGAGGAAAGGGAAGGAAATATCTCTTCTATTAACTTCCTTATGCCAGCCTCTTTGAGAATCCAAGCTAATGTCTTCAGCATAAATGCCAATGAAGACACATCTCCATTATTGCTGGTCTCTCTGTAGGTATCTTTAGTCTGATGGAAAAACAAATACACATAGCACCAGATCAGTCTTCTCCAACATGGCCCTCCAAGTGTTACAATGAAGCTCCTATCATCCCCATGTGTATCTACTGAAGTCCCAGAATGTCCAGTAGGGCTTCCTCCCAATTAAATGTAGACTTCATGCCCTGCTTCACTGAAGGATATTGGGATCAAAAGAGTAAAGGAATGTATCATTCACATCGCTGTTCAACCCTACTTACTTCTGGAGGTGCAGGTAATGCGGCCGCTGCCTTCTCCCAAGCACGTACAATCCACTATCATCCAGCCTTGATAGGGCTTCTCCCAGATCTCTCCCACCACATAGGAAGTTCCAGCACTGTTATCATAACACCGCTCAGCTACAGTACATTGTTTGTGACAGTACATTAATTGTGAGATGAAAAAGAAAAAAGAAAAAAATAGATTTCTTAATTGGAGTGATCACTTCCCTTCTAAAATCTCCTACTCATCTGTACTAATAAATGGCTTGAATATAAAACTGCCCATGAGCATCCAATGAATACATGAGATCTCAGCTCTCCATTTTAAAAATCTGTGTTTTAATTCTAGGGTTGCTATGCACTTTGTGTCTTGTTGTATTTCATGTTGCTTTTCATGTCATGCATCTACATTCTTTCTGTATTTATTCACTGTAAACTTCACAGAGATCCTTGTCTTATAGGGCAGGGTACAAATCTTGTAAATAAATGAATTAATTAATAAGTAATACACCAAGCATAAGGCCAAGCTCCAACTATTGCCCAACTTATTGACAAATCAGAACACAGATTGGAACATGACTGCACTCAAGGCTAGGAATCACATGACTGAACACTCTTTCATTCAAAGACCTTCATCTAATAAAAACCAAAACAGCAAAGAAAAGGCTTAGCTAGACTTTCCCTCAACACACTTATTTTCTGTGTAGAAGGATTTGGGTAATGTTAAGCCATGTGAGCTCCCCAACTGCCTGGTTAATCACCTCAGTGAATAATGAGGGTTCTCAGACCTACGTTTATCACCTCTGTGACCAGCAGATCTAGCTATATGTATGACTGTTTCTGTCTATATTATGTCAAGTTAATGATGTCAGAATCCTACTCAATCACTGGAGGCAGCAGTCTAAAAGACTGCAAAGAACTTCATGTCACAGAGTCTTAAATCTATCCCAAGTGATAATCATAAAGCCTTCCATCTACTAAGATCAAACGGCCTTGCACTTCAGGTTTGACCTCTCAGATACATAAAACCAAAAAAACAGAACCTACCAACTGGTTTGCAAGTCCATTCACCCTTCCCATTGCCAAGGCACACACACTCCAACATGTAGCCTCCAGTCTCATGAGGCCTGCGCCAGGTGTCACCAATCTTGTAGGACTGGCCGCCTTCATGACAGCGATCTGTGAATATTAAAATACATATAGGAAGCTGCCTTTCACCAAATCAGTCCTTTGGCCCATTGAGTCTAATACCATCTACTCTGAATAAGATTCTCAGACCAAAAACTAGAGTATGCTCTTGTGCCTTTAATGATCATGTAGAAGAGGAAATTTCAGTAGGTGTTGCTTATCACACAACCAGATGGCAAGCCAAAATTCCCACTTTCACGCAATCATTAGAAGTACAGGAGCCATCTCCCTAATACCCCTAACTCTTGAGTGGTTTGGTAAAGCTCATTTTACTTCTGCTGTCTGACATTTCTTTAAGCAGAAAGTGAATCTAAAACTTTCTGCATGCAAAATACATGATGCCCCACAGAACTCTGGCCCTTCCCCATAGAGGGAACATAAAGACTCATGATGACATAGACCCATTTATTCAATTCAGGTGTTTTTGTGACCAGGTAAGTACATGTCTTCACAACATAGGTGGCTTCATAAACCTTTATTGTCCTCCAGAAGTTTCATTTTCCAGAGCCATAGATTGTACTGTCTCCATCATGGATAGTGGAAACAAGTATCACTTAGAACAGATACAGCAGCCTTTAAAGACCACAATAGGGCATATTCCTGTAATATCAGCAGTGCTCTTTGTATACTTGTGTCAACAACATGTGACTTCTGTCAACATCAGTTACAGTTTGTGGTAGAGATCCCAACAATCACTGGCCAGTAAATCTCTCTATCTGTTTCCTTTGCTATAAAGTGAAGTATATGGTTCAGATTCCTTAACATAACCTCAGAATGTAAGCTAATTATTCAAGAGAAAGAATGCTCATAAACATTCCACAGAAAGATGCTATTGGCTTTTGTGACACATAAAGGTTCTTTCATGAATGGAGGATTCACTTTGTGCTAGCAGTCATTTAGGTAAATCAGCAAAGCAGTTGAAGTTTACATATTGCAAAAATCCACTTGTTTCTGTTCACAAAGTAGTTGTAATGGTAAATAATGCTGCTTACCTTGACATTCTAGTAGTGGGGAAAATACTGGCTGAGATTCTACACTGGTGCTGAGTAGCCTAAATCTCCACATGCAGTTTTGCACTGATTGTGTTACACAATCCTTGTGTAGCATGGCAACGTCATACAACTGGATTTGCATGCACTGCTGCTAAGCTTGTACATGTACAAGCTTAGCAGCAGTGCATGCAAAACTCCGCTTCAGCAACCGTGAACTGAATGTGGACTTTCCACCAGACAAAAAAGGTCCAACCACTTCCATAGGGGAATTTACACACGTGGAATTTAGACACTTGAAAGACAGAATTCCAGACCTCTCCTGAAGAGGATACTGGCGACTGCTCTACAGAACTTTCCCACTAACAAAGAAAAGTGGTGTGGGGCTCCCATGTCAGTGGGGCAGTGAATCAGTTCCAGGTTTGGGTTAGCTCTATGGGAGCTATCCAATGTGCTGAACATATTTAGGAATAGGGTTTAGCACTCTGAAGAGTTCTTTAAAGCCTGGATTAAAATCTGAAGTGGACTTACTATTGCACTGACATGGAAGCCACCAGTGCTAACACATTTCATAGAATCCTACAGCACTGTATTCCTTGTAATGGGAAAACACTGATTTTCGTAAAGCCCAGTAGTGTGGTAAATACAGTCATTATCATTTCCTTTTGAGCACAACACCCACATATCTTTTTGCTTCACTTCACCTGTACTTACTTGCAATTGTGCAACTGATTCTACCACGGCCAGCCCCAATGCAGGTACAGTCCCAAATCATGGAGTCCTTAGGTCGCTCATAGGTCTCCCCTACGCGGTAGGTGGCTCCAGTGTATTTGTCAAAGCAGGTCTCTTCCGCTATAGGGGGGGAAAAGAATATGTCGTAGAGAATATGCAGCTTGTAGCTTCTAAACTTTGCAGAGAGGTTGGTGCGTGGAAAAACAAACAGAAAAAGAAGAGAAATAAATGAAAATGATAAGAACCATGCAAGTGAGGGCACTTCCAGAGAAGTTGAGGGGAGGCCAAAACAAATGGAGAAAGAGGCAGGGAGATAAATAATGTACACTGGGGATCACCAGAGAAAGAAAAGACAGAGATGGAGATTGGGGTGGAAATATATGAAGAGAAACGGGAGAAGGAACAGAAAGCAAGGTAGAAAGACACAGAGACAGTGGGAAAATAGAGTGTATCTCTTGCCTTGACTTATACTGATTCTTTGCAGCAAGCATTTGCAGCAATTTGCCTGGGTTCTCAGGGTCCAGCAATTTGCTGAAGAGAACCCTGGAGTCCACATTAATGGATCTGGGAGCCACATACCACCCACAAGCTGCACCTTTTCCACTCCTGTTTTAAAACCTTGAATGACTCATATTATCACATACTAGGGAATTGAGTGGTGATGTTAGTAGTGTTTATAGCAGTGACTGACTGATCTAGGAGGTAAAGCAGGCAGAAGCTGACACACTCCATATACCCCACATCCTAGTGGGTCTATAAGTGAAAGACTACAAGTAGCATGGGCCAAGAACAGGTGAAGTCCAAAGGCTGACAAAGGCATCACACCAAAGGAAGCAGGGCATACCTGAGGCAAAAGGGCTTACAACTGAATGATGGAGTAAATAGGAGAGAGAAAAGTCTGAGGGAGAAGGAAGAAAGCATGGGGAGAGTGGGCAGAGAAGAAAATGGCCTACAACCAGAAGATGCTGACGAGGAGAGGAGAGGGAAATGGAAGGTTGTGTGTATGTTTGCAATAATCCATCAGATCTTTAGTGCCAGACCCTTTGTAGGATTAAAAAGGATTATAGGAAGCATCTAGTCCTTCTTTTACATTAACATCTAAGTTGTCTGTCCAAAGCCCTAACATCAGCATCTGAGGCCAAGCCCTCTAACCTACCACTGAAATCTGCGAGAATGGGGTAACCCCCCCACAGGGGTTTTTCTATGGTGACTCCCAATGTCTGATATGTCCTTCAATCCCCCCAGTAGTATGCTATCACCCCCCACTTTTTTCTTTTCTTTTCTCTCTCTCTCTTTTTTTTTTTTTTGGCTGATTTTAGTAGGGTTTTAAAGTCTTACATATTTCAGTTTGCATTTAACTAAATTTTATACTCTGAGTATTTAACAGAGTATTTAACATCTGCTGCTGTTATCTAATTTATGTAGTCTGTGCCAAATACCACTCATTGGTTTTATGGTTTCATTATCCTCTGCTCTGCGAGAATTTTTCACTCTGAAAAGGGCTCTAGAAATCTTTGTCATATCATAATTAATCAGTAACACTACCTAGATGTTTCACAACTGCAGGACTTCATTCTTCAAATCCACTGTTTGTACTGTCCTGTTTGCTTTTAGAAACTTGCGTAAGAGTTCATGTAGAACTTCTCTGTGCAACTTTTTTCTCTCTCCCAGCTATGAATGATATCCAAGCAAAGTCCAGAACCTGAAAAGGTTACTTTTTTGGACGGTAATGGCTCATCTTCTCAAGTTAGTGTGAGTAGTTAGGCTACAATCCTTAACTGGCGGTAAATCCCACTGAATCACCATATCCATCCCTCATCTTTTTCTTGAAAGTAAGTGTGCATTTTGCTCTTTTTGCCACTCACAACCTACTTTAAAAAAATCACAGCACAACTGTCCCCAAGGTTCCTTATTTATTTATGTCTTGCATGGCATCTTTTAGTGGCCTTTTCAAACTACCTGATTATAAAACAGCACTATTATCCCACTTTAGCTGCCATGGTTCCATCCCATGGAATCTTGGGAATTACAGTTTAGGGGAGCGGCCTTTGGAATCCTCCTCTGGGGCTTCTGACCAAACTATACAAACCCCAGGAAGGTTCCATAGGATGTAGCCACAAAAATGAAAGGGGAAGTGCTATAGTTTTGATGGGTAAAGAGACTGTGTGTATTTTGTGCTGTAAGCCAAAACACCAGCAATCATAAAAACAGCCCTGACTGATCAGATCAATGCCTCATTTGGCCCAGAATTCCTTTTCTAGCAGTATCAAGTCAGAAGCATCCAAGACAGCAGAGCACAATAAGCTCTCCACCTTTGCTTGGTCCCCAAGAGTTGTCTACAGAGGTATACTGTCTCCGAATCCAAAGGTTTCATTTGTCCCATTCCCTTTTAAGGCCTATATGCCAGTTCACAGATTTCAAGCAAAAGCAGCTCCTTAGAGAGCCAGCACACAAAGCCTTCTGGAGAGACCACTGTACAGATTCTCTGCTATAGGCCAGAGGTGAGTATCAAGAGTTGTGAGAGTACACTCTCATAACAATAAACTCCAAGAAGCTCCATGTGAACTCTTTATGGATTCTGTCCCTAGAGGCTGTCCCAAAATCTTCTGAAAGATTCAGACATTCTGAGATTCCTTGACAGAAAGTCAAGGAGAAGAAGGTTCTTTTAAGGCATTTAGATGGAAAACTCTTGCAACAGGAGCAGTAGCGAGCGCAAAGCAGTATTGTATCTGCCCTGAGGACCTTCTGTCTACAAGAGACAGGAAAAGCAAGGTGATGCTAATGTGCAAAAAATGTAAAAAAGCCATAACAGTGATCTACCCCACCAGGAGGAGAAATGAGTTCAGGACAGTCTCCTTTTCTGAGATTTACAGATGGGATAGTATTCCTCTCTCCCAACCTCCCTCCCTCCATGGCTGGTTTCCTCAGAAGCCACCAGGGAAGTCTCCAACTCACCTTCAGGCTTGCTTTCGCAGTTGAATCCTCTGCTCCCTCCATAGCAGGTACAAACCAGAGTATTCCCCAGGTAAATGCGCTCCCACTGCTGGTTTATCTGATAGTGCTGCCCATTGTCATAGCATCCCGCTGAGAAAGAAACAGTGGGAATGGATTACACTCACTTGTCAGACGACAAAATGGTTTTTCAAGAAAGGAGCAAGGGGAGGGGGGAAAGGATGTTGGCTTCAGCATGCATGGAATATACATTAGCTCCAGACCCTGCATTCTTTTTGCATCCTGAAAGCTTTGTGGGAGAAGAGAGGTTTTAGGTGCACAAAAATCAGGACTGGGCTGAATTTCAACACAGCTCCGTTCATCTCTTTTTCACCATGCTTTAAATGAAGAGAAATTGAATCGCTGGAGGTTTCAAATTTTGGAGCAACGGCTTAACAGATGGAAAAGATTGCTCAGATTGGGAAGCCTGATCCAAAGTTTAATGTAAGTCAATGGAAAGACCCAAAGGATTGGGGGGGGGGACTTGGCTATGTCATTAAGGCAGGATTGTCCTTGCCAAGGCAGAACTTGCTCTCCAATTTTTATTTCCAAAAATTTTCTTCAACTGTAATTTTAATGAAGGAAGTTTGAAAGAGTTTTTAAACATTTTCAGTCAGGTTTATCTGTAATCCATATGCAGTTGTGTTAGTATCACCTAAAAAGATAACTTGTTCTACAATAAATTTTCTTGTAATGCAAAGCATTGTATTACACAGTTTTCTCTCAAAATGTATTGCATGGCCTTCTACCAAGCACCCTGCTTTTCTGCATGAAAGAGGGCAAAAACAGAGGGAATTATGAGGCAAGGATTCTAAATATTACACAGTAGGTCATGTGTTGTATTTATTATTGGGACAAATTATGAATAGTTATGACTGTCAGCTAAATAACATAGACAGTTACTTTTCATTTCATGCAGAAATTCTGCATGGCTAAGAAACTGCCCTCCTTGTTTCTGGAAACCTCTGGGCACTTGGCTCACAGTGCAGCACACTTAATTTTGTAGTAGGCCTTGCTTTTAACTAAGTGATCTTGCTCCAGAGCCAAACAGAAATCTGTTAACTTTACAGGGGCCTCCCTTGACTCTCAAGCAGGCACAACTCTGTAGCCAAAAAAAAAGAGGTATATCAGCTTCAAAACCAGACGTTTGCGATTAGGCTTCCAGAGAGCTTTCTTGCATCACAAACTTCTGGGTTTCATTGGTCTGAATTCAAAGAGCCATCAACTAGGCTGCACTCTGACTCAGGAAATGCATGAACTACAAAATGGAGAGACTTTAAATAATGAATTGAGAGCACAATCTTATTACCTCTAACAGTCAGCTGGAAACCAGGGGCAGGAGTAGGATGGGGAAAAGAATGCCTTCCCTTCAGACAGCATGTCAGTCATGGAAGCTCAGAGTTTGCTCCCAGAAACATATTCATGCACAGAAGCAGTACCAGTGGTATGTCTGCCAGCGGAAGGCCTCAAGCAGACTGTACTAGGGACTGGGAATAGCCTGAGGTCCACTGCGTCCCAAGTCCCCTCATTCCTCTAACAGACGCTCAAAGTGAGCAACATTACGGGCATGTATTTTCTCTTCCACTAGTTTCAGCAGGAGGGAAAAATTCAAACACCAGACCATCTACCATGGTGAATACATCCAATGTCTTCTGGTTTCAGAAGCTAAGTAGGATCAGTCCTGGTTAGTACTTGGATGGAAGACCACGAGGAATCTCAGGGCAGGGCTAGAAAAGAACCCAGGGCTAGAAAAGAACCCTGGAGAGCCACTATTACCCGTCAGAGATGAAAATATTGGCCTAAATGTGCCCAGGGTTTGAGACATAGTGCTTCCTATGTCACAAAGGAAGGAGAGGTGGATATATAAAGGCCAACTCTACCTCCTGCCCCAGCTAGAGCAAGCTGGCAGAGCTTGGCAGGTGGTGGCAGAACTTCCACCATGAATCTCCCCACCAATCTGCTCTGCCTGCAAAGCAATCTCCTGTGTGTGTTGATTCAGAGGTAAATCCTGCTGAGCAAAATTAATCTTGCCTGCGTATGAATGGGAGGCTGTCTGGGTGGAAACCCAAGATGTTATTCTGAGCTCCTTGAGAAAAAAAAGTGAGAAATTACTCTATTAAAAAACCCAAATAACTAGGTGTCTCTCCTGCCCTTCTCCACCTCAGAGCCCTTTCACACTACCCAGCTGTAGTGCTATAGTTCCCTTTTAACTGCCATAGCTTCATCCTGTGGAATCTCCTGGAGTCTATAGTTTGATCAGGGGCAACAGAGGAGAATTTTCTGGCTGAGGACTTCAAGGGTCCCTTCCTCAATGAACAAGTATCAGGATTCTATGGTTTGGAACCACAGCAGTTAAATGAAAACATAGTGCCATATTTTAGCAGTGTGAAAGGGCCCAGGTGACAAAATCACCCTCCCATACAACTTCCCGAGAAAGCCTGTTTTGTCATTTCACAGGTCTGGGTAACAGAAAAGACTCCTTTCACATTATAGGCCTCCCATTGTTTTCCCTCTCACTTTGCACAAGTGCTCTAGAAAATTTTGCCACAGATGTTTCTATTCTAGGGCAGAATTTTTTTTTTAGTGGATTCTTCTGCTTTTAAAAATCCAGACTATGTTGCTCATTCTTTTCTATTCCAAAGTATCTGGGAGAAGCACTTGGAACTCACCCCCCCATGTTAAACACCAACAAACCCCATCACTGCAGGTAAATTGTTTTTTTTAAAAAAAGGCACCTTAAGGAAGTTTACCAAAGAAGAGTCCCAGGCCTGAGCCAAACAACTGCAACCCAAGAACATTAGGACTTCCAGATGTCTTTAAACACCTCACTCACACACCCTTGGAATTTACAACTGACAAGCACACTTGGGACCACAAGAATCCTGCAGCTCAGCCAGGAAATGAGATTAGAAGCCCTAGGTGTAAATTGGGAAGACAAGGCACACATTTTTGGCATGCTGTAGATGTTCTCCTGAATTGCTAAAACCTTGAAGAGGGCATTTCACAGCAGGGCAGATGGGTATCCCAAACCATCCCAAGTACAAAGTGTCGCTTTTCCAACCCCCTCCCTTTGTTTTGCTTTGCAAAGGCCATTCCCGGGATAGACGATAGCGCATTATTCCACTTTCAACCTCCGGGAATCCTGGGCCATTCCCACAAAGGCTGCCAAGCGAATGGTTCCACTTTCCAACTCCTCTTGATCTGGGGTTTGAAAAGTTTCGGGAAGGACGTCTGGCACCCTCCCAAACTCGCAGAACCCGGATTCCGAGAGGTGAAAGTGGAATCTCCGCTTAACACCTCGTGGAAATGGCCCTGGGGTTTGCCGTTTAGGGACCGGCTGTAGGATGTTGAAAGTGGAATAATAGCGCTATAACAATCCAGTGCGGCAATGGACCAAGTTTTCACTCTTTCACGGTCTCGGGGTTTGAGCGTGGGACCAGAACTCTGGAAGACCGGGGTTCGAGCGCACACTCCGCCATAGACACAGCATGCACCCATGGGGGCGGGTCACACCCTCTCAGCGTCAAAGAGAAGGCAATGGCAACGCTCATCTGAAGAGATGAAACTGAGAACACCTCTAGCACAGGCTGGCCGTAAATTGAAACCAAAGTCATTTCTGCACTACACTCTTATAGCGCGATTATTCCACTTTCAACATCCTATGGAATCCTGGGGTTTGCAGTTTCGGGAGGGGCTGCATGGCCCCTCCCGAAACTGCAAACCCCAGGATTC
The DNA here is from genome assembly GCA_948474755.1 of Ctenosaura bakeri. Classification (NCBI taxonomy): domain Eukaryota; kingdom Metazoa; phylum Chordata; class Lepidosauria; order Squamata; family Iguanidae; genus Ctenosaura; species Ctenosaura bakeri. The sequence goes on from CAOLHI010005139.1 coordinate 69,990, forward strand.
CAGAGGATGTTGAAAGTGGAATCATCGCGCTATAAGAGTGTAGTGCGGAAATGGCCCAACTTTCAGCACCGCTCTCCACCGGATCTCCTGGAGGCTTTATGTGAGCAAGGCACCAACCCTCTCCCCAAAGTCTCTCTCGCTAAAATCTGACCCGCGACCCTCTCCGCGTCCACGATCCCGGGCCCACCCCGCATCCCTTCCCTCTCGCCCCCCCTCCCCCGCCGTCCTCGATCTCGGCGGGTCTTTGCGGCGCCACTCACGTTTGTTCTGGGCGACGGGCTGGACGATCTGCTGGGCTTGCCGCTTCTTCTGGGGCCGCGTGCTCCACACCCCCGCCGCCAAGCCCAGGGTCAGCAGCCAGAGGAACAGCCGCCTGGACGCCGGGCTGCTGGGCATCTTGGAAGGAAAGCTGCGGGGAAGAGGAAAGGGGGGGGTCAGACAAAACGGGGCTTTTGCAAAGGGCGCTCTTCACTTTGCAAGGGCGAGGGGCCAGCCCGGCGCATCGGGATGAGCGGTTGCAAAAGCCGGACGGACCGGGCAAGGCTTTGCCTTGGCTTGGCTTGGCTTGGCTTTGCAAATGCCCTTACCGCGCTTCTGCCGGGGCTCCTCCTGCCTGTGCGCGCAACTCACACTCCGCGAGAAGGGCAGAGCGCTGGGTCCGCGGGGGGTTTATATACGAGGACTCCCGTCTGGGTGGATGCAAAAAAAAAAGAGAGAGCGAGAGAGAGAAACTTGCATTCAAAGGGAGGAGAGACTCACCGGGGACACCCCTTTGGAACGACCCCGGGCTCTCTGATTGGCCGGGGCGGGCGGGTGACGTCATGGGGAGTCACATTCCAAGGCGAACAAAAGAGAGGCGGCGGGCGGCAGGGGCTTCTCCCCAGCCCGCGGGGGGAACGGATCGCCGGGAGGAGGAGGAGGAGGAGGAGGAGGAAGGCGATCTGCGGTGAATGGGCGGCCAGGCGGCGGCGGCGCATCTGGGCAACTTCCCCGCCCTCGCTCGTACGGGGGATCGTCGGACCCCTCCGTGGGGCCACAAGGAGCCCCGAGGCGGCCCGAAAGCACAAGCGTGCCTGAGCCAGAGCGGGCTCCTCCTCGGTCCCGGTGGCTTTAGCCGGCACAGATTTATTTTCTTATTGGCATCAATGGGATGGGCAGCTCAGTCCTGCTCCCCTTGGGCAGAAGTTAAGTGCCTCTGAATTCCCGGGGAGTTGCTTCTGTTTTATTACTGATGTTGGATTGCCATGCCGAACTCGCTTCCAACCCGAACTAGAAATCTCTGATCTGTCGGCAGTCATACAAACCGAGACACACACACACACACACACACACCTGGCCCTTTACTGTCCTCCGCAGCGTTCCCCCGGCTCCTTTCTCTTTGACCATTTCCCCATTAGCCTTTTATAGCGCTATTATTATTATTTTTAATTATTTATTTGTATCCCGCCTCTCCATATGGATCGAGGCGGCGAACAACTTACAAATAGCGTGTATTTCGAAACATTTCTATACATGCCCCCAACGAGCTGGGTACTCATTTTACCGACCTGCGAAAGGATGGGAGGCTGAGTCAACCTTGGAGCCCGGCAGGATCCAATTCACAACCTTGTGACTTGCAGTACTGGCATTTAACCACTGTGCCACCACGGCTCCATTATTCCACTTTCAACATCCTATGGAATCCCGGGGTTCCTTTGAGGTCCTTCCCTAAACTGCAAACCCCAGGATTCCATAGGATGTTGAAAGTGGAATAATAGTGCTCTAACAGGCTAGTGCAGAAACAGCCCTGTCATTTCTCAGTTCTTCTCTTCCTTCCTTTTTCTTTCTTCTCTGCCTTTCTCCTCCTTTGAAGTTTCTGGCTGGTATGAATCTGAAGGTACCAATGGGTGTGTAAGGCTGAATATATTACAGAAGAAGATAGGTAGGTAGGTAGATAATAGAAACTTTACAAGATCCAAAAGCTATGGCAGGTTGATGATAGGGCGCTGCAGCCTTAAGGAGTAGATTGAAGAAGTTAAATAAGAAAATGTAGGTACAGTGTAGAAGTATTTCAAGCAAGTTGGTATTGATGACCATGCTTGGATTCGAAGCAGTACAATATATATTTTTGAAAGAACTTAATGAAAGTTTCAAGACCAGCGAATCACCTAGCAGAAAACTGTTGGTTTGTACTTTCCTGTTTAATCTAGGGCAACCCTATCCTAGGGTTTTTTTGCAAGATAGTTTCCCTTGCCTTCCTCTAGGGTGATTTGCCAAGGTCACCCAGTGAGTCTCCGTGGCCCCAGTGTCCTGGAGTTCTAGGCCAACAGTCAAGCCACTCTGCCAGGTTGACTCTTAAGATAAAAATGCTAAGGTCCAACAGAGCCTTTCATCATCTCCCACCCACCCACTCCCTTCCTTTTCTGTTTTGTCTGCAGCAACTTGTCTAAGAGATCTGGAGATCTCAAAAGCCTGTCCATATTTTTGTCTCACTGTGGATTGTGGAAATGGGATGGGGAGGGGAATCCAGTCTTTAAAAATCAGAAACCAAGAGTATGAACCAAAAAGGGGGAAATCAAAGTACTAACATATTGTGGCATAACTTTTTTTGAAGGACAATTATTTTCATAAGATGTTGCATGAGGTCAGAGGGAGATATGAAACACGAGTACCCAGTGAGACGAATTACCTTTGCCTCACTTTGAAATCAGAAAGCATTATTTAGGGCACCATCTGTCCTATGCGCACATGCTTAAGAGACTTAAGCTGAGAATGTAGCAAGGGTAGGCAAAAATAGGAGAGTTGCCCCTCAGCTAAGCATTCTGCCCCCTCATGAAATATTCTCTCAGTCCCTCCATTCCCAGCATTGCAGTAACTTAAAACTTCAGTTGAGCATTCAGAAATACAGTTTAGAAATCCAAAGAAAAAGGGCAGGCATAGTTACACCGTGAACACAGCAAATGTAAAAGTTCTAGTAGTAATAATAATAATATAATATTTATTTATTTGTATCCCGCCTCTCCACACGGATCGAGGCGGCGAACAACATGAAATACATTATACATTACAAATAGCATGTATGGTTTAGTTGGGAACAATTTTCAGTGCCTCACTCTGCAAAGACAGAAATTTGAGAATTGAAGGAAAATTTTATTGAGGGGCTTGGAGTAAATCCAGCTTAAGTAATTAGACTTTCTTAAGCATGTATAATCAAGCTGTTCATCTTTTATTACTCTATAGTCAACTATAACATTCATGAATTTGTGGGACACAGTTTCAAAACTCTCCATAGAATGTTGATATGTTTCTTTCATAGACACATCATAAACATTCCCTGAAAAATATATACTATACAAAATGCTGTCTCAAAAAATTCATATTGCCTTTCACTCTTATTTGACATTACCTATGATCTCATGAAAGTATGGCGTGGTGGTCTGAACACTGGGCTGGAGAACAGGGTTCAAATCCTGCTTGGCCATGGAAACCCACTGGATGACCTTGGGCAAATCTCAGCTTCAGAGAAAGGGAAAGGCAACACACACACTCTGGAGAAATGTTGCCAAGAAAATGCTTGAAGGCACACCACGACATGACAATAACAACAACAAAACAACAACATGATCTTGTAGTTATGTTACCCTGAAAATCTGGGGGTCCCAGAGGGACTCCTCAATATGCTCCAAATGATGGGGAAAGTAAGCTCAATGGAGCACAAGCAACAGCAATGCGAGAGGCAGGGTAACCTAGTGAGATCTTTTACCCAATTTTTACAGGGTCAGGGTCAATCAGAAATCACACAAAAAGGTCCAATGAATGACTTTACTGAACAGTATTGGCTCTCATCAGCAAACACGCACACATGCATCCAAGGGCTAGAACAAATAAAGAATGGAAATAAGATAGAGGAATTGCTGAAGGATTTGTAGCTTGGGCGATACTGCACCTTTTCCTGAAGTCTTTGGTCCGGTAAGCAGCGATCAAAGAGGAGCTCAGCGAAGGGACGCTGAGGAGATCGCACAGCTGTCGAAAGGGGAGACTGGTCAGTTGGTATGACCGGGAGGCATCCTTCCTAACAAGCCCAAAAATGGGGACTATTTGTAGGAAAAATTTACTTTGAAGGCAAATCCTCTCCCGGGGAGGACAACTGGGAACAGCAAAGAAAACAACTCCACACCTGGCACTTTCTTTGCTATCAGAAGATAACAAGGTGTCATCTAAATAACAGGATCTTCCTCCGCTTTGAGGCTGCGGTGTGAGTTTCTGGAGATGGATTTGATAAGATTTTATGGCTTCCAGTGCCCAACTTTCTGGAAACACTCTTACTCCCTTTAAGTTGACTCCTTAATGGTTGATGACCTTTTTGTCAACCGTGGGTTATCACAACATGAGGTCTCCTGTGGCTAAGTGACTGCGGACTGGTCTGACCTGGTCTGACCATACGATTGTTATTGCCTACGTGGGCACCCGGGTGACCTCTCTGGTGGGTTAAATTAATTTTATATCAAAGTTGTAGACCCTGGGACAGGGTTTACCAAGGGCGCAACAGTTAAAACAGATTATATTTTAATGGATTTGTTCGGTTAAGATAATATAAAAAAAAGTCCTATTGCTTACAGAAAACGGTAATTAGAAGCCACGTGTCACTCTCACATACAGTGAAATCCAGTGTCCACCAGCTGCACACTACACAATTATAGTGTGTTGATAACACTTTAAATGCCATGGCTGCATCCTATAGAATCAGAGGATTTGTACTTTGGTGAGATATTTAAAATTCTCTTTCAAGAGGCATCAAAGTAAAAACACCAGGATTTTGTAGGGCAGAGACATGACAGTTAAAATGGTATCTAGCTGCTATAATTTTGCGGTGTCATCTTTATATAACAACAGTCTGTCCAAATGAAAATCTCTTTGCCTGCTATGGAAGTATAACAGGGAAGGAAACAGACAAGCTTCCCTTTGGCAAAGAGTCCCAGAACCTAGGAGAAGCCATTGAGAAAACTTTTCTCTCGTGTGCCTCCAACAAAGACATGACCAAAAGAATGACTTAACCTCTTAAGAACTTAAGATCTGGACAAATTTATAATTCTAATAACTGGATCCAATTTCTATGGGCTTTATTGATCAAAGCATATATTGGAATCAATGGAACATGCAATGTAACTGGCTATCACTGACTGATAGCCAGTGAAGCTACATGGTCCCTGTAACCAGCCAAGGTCAACTATCTGGCCACAATATTCTGGGACCAGTAGACATTTCTGAACACTTCCAAAAGACAGGCCCAGACATTTTGCTTTTTAGTAGTCCAGTCAGGATATGGCTAAACTATGGACTCCATGGCTAAATCTGATATCTACAAGAATGAGTGCTGGTAAATTAGCTTTCGTTGGACATGTGTACTCTATGGCCACTGCCAGATTCTAAGCATCTGAGCTCAGACTGAATTGAGGAGTACTGCAGAACTGACTCTTCAAGAGAAATGTGTTCCTATCCAATACGGTTAGAGTCCCTGCTCTGCCATTCATCTAACCAGGACTCCTCTTTCTTGACTGGACTCAATTTCTTTTTCCTCATCTAGTCCATTACTGACAGCACTATTGATTTATAACAAAAACAGCATCTTCAAATTTAGACAGTTGAGAAAGTTGGGTGTCCACAGTGTACCAAAGGCATCAAACCCTGATACTCTAATCATCTCTTCCAGTTGTATGGGTGGTCAACCTGAAATAGTAAGAGTTGTCATCAGGCAGTAGTCTGAAGTTCCCGAATACCAGCTTCTGAACACAATATTCCAGGAAGGTGCAGAGCCACCAGAAGAAGAAAAAAACCCCTAAAGTTACTAAATACATGTTCAATAGTACTGAAGGCCCTTGAGAGAAACTAAAAACCTAACAGACCCATTCCCATTGTGTAGTTCCCAGTGCAGATCAGCCTCCAAGGTAAGCAAGCTTGTCTCCATCCCATAAGCAGAGCCAGTTCCGCACTAGACTGTTATAGCACTATTATTCCACTTTCAACATCCTATGGAATCCTGGGGTTTGCAGTTTCATGAGGGGCAGGCCAACTGCTCCCGAAACTGCAAACCCCAAGATTCCATAGGGTGTTGAAAGTGGAATAATAGCGCTATAACAGTCTAGTGCTGAAATGGCCCAGGCTTAATGCCAGATTCAAATGGATCTAAATAATCTCCCACTTCTAGAAACGTTTGAAACAAAATTGTCACCAAACACTCTAATACCTTGACCAAGAATAGAATAACGGAAATTGGCTGAAACTTATCCAGTAGGATGGGGTTCAGGGAAGTTCTTTTGCTTGCTTGTTTAATATGACTCACTAAACATCTCTTTAAGATATGTTGCAATCTTGCTTTGTCGCAAAGAGTTCATCACTCCTTTTACCTGCTCGTGCAGTCCCGCACTAATCATTTTTATGAGCCAAGAAGGGCAAGAGTCTAGCATAGATAATATCCTGGTTAACTGGTTATGAAAAAAATATGTCAGAATCATTTTCAATATTTTATATGTTCCAATAAAATTATTTCCAATCATGTTTGCCAAATCTGTTTTCATTCAAAATGTCTGCTAAAACACACATGTGAAACCATCATAAAACAAAAATACGTACATCTTCCCATGCTAAGTTAAACAGTCTTTTATGAAAAATAGGAACCTTGCTCTGTGCTTGTATGCAAGCTAGAGTGCTTACTCACTGCCATAAGAATGGTTCATCCAATATGGAAACACACGTAAACAAAGGCTGCTTTTATATCGTCTTTTAGAAACCCTCCATTTCATTCCAAATAAAAAGAGATCAGCTGCCTCATTCTTCTGTGATAGGGGGAAGGTCTACTGGATGAGACTTTTGAATGGGTGATTCCTAGCCCCAAATCAAAGTGGGCCTGCTCTGAGAGTCAAACAACCATTTCTGGTTCCTGAGGACCATCAGTGGGATGCACTGGTTGGGAGTGATATTCGGGCTATGGGAAATCACTTCCTGTCACTTTCAGAGTGTGTTTTTTGCTGTTTCAAGGTACAAGGGTACCAAGGCCATTTCTGCACTAGACTGTTATAGTGCTATTATTCCACTTTCAACATCCTGGAGTTTGCTGGCCCCTCCCTCAACTGCAAACCCCAGGATTCCATAGGATGTTGAAAGTGGAATAATAGTGCTGTGGAAATGGCCCAGAGCAGGATTACAGGCCCAAACAGGTCTCCTGGAGTTTATTTTTTTGCCAACCTCCTTTTGGAGGCAGATTTTGTTTTAATGGGGAAGGGGGTCTGAGGAACATAGCCATGCGACTGAGGAACGTGGCCACACAATTCCCACCCCTGCCCTAGAGACAGAGGTGGTTACAGCCTACTCATGCAGGTAGCGCCTCCCAAGACAACCTTTAAAAAAATGTTCCAGAGGACTGGTTGGCAGACAACAGTACTTCATTCATAAACATAGTGAACAGCAGACAGATTTGATCAGATGTTAAACTTGGATCTCAGATAGCTGAAGAGGTTCCTGAGAAGTCTGTGAGTCACTTGAAAGCAAAGCTAAGGTATGAGTGTACAGATGGATGTTTTTAAAAAGAGCTCTTACTGCTGTTGCCAAGAAGTGACTATGATGAGAAGGTTTGCACTTGAATGTTTTAGAAGTAACACAAGTGGATAAAAGTAGTTTTAAAATATTTACAATAAAAAGCCCTTGGTAGAGTCTGTTGTGGAATCTGAGCTGCTCATCTCTGCTCTGTTGAAGAATCTGAATTTGCCTCAGTATCCCACACCTATCTTTTAATATGCTTAAATCACTGTCTCAGAGAAATTTCTGGTAACAAGATGTCTTGATATATTTCTGCACATGTGGCTTCAGAGACGAGAGCAACCCGGTGTAGTAGACTTGAGTCCCTGTCATGCTACACTTTTATAGCACTATTGTTCCACTTTAATTGTTCTGGCTGTACCCTTTGGAATTCTGGGGTGTGAGTTTGGAGAGGCGCTAGAGCTCTCTGGCTGAGAATTCTAAATGCCTCTCCCTAAACTGCAAACTCCATGATTCCATACGGTATTGCCATGTGAGTTAAAATGGAATAATAGCTTTATAACAGTGTAGATAAGACTCTAAGTGCTGAACTAGGATTCCAAGAAGCCAGCTTTCAGATCCCCACCAAGCCATGGAAATCTACCAACTGACCTTGGGCAAGTCATACTCTCTCAACCTTAGAGGAAGGCAATGTCAAACTTCCTCTGAAGAAAAGATAAAGTCATCTGGCAGGCATGTAACAACAACAAAGCTTCAGAGAAAGGTTTTTGTTTGGTTTGGGTCTCATTTCTGCACATTTTACTTGGTAACAGTAACAGTCTCCTTTCTAATATAGGATATATTTTCTACAAAAATTGATAAACTGCAATCACATAGGGGGAATGTTAAATAGCATGTCTTAAAGAACCAGTGCGTTTTTTTGGCTTCTGTAAGTACTTTCACCTATTTTAGAAAATGGTTGTATTTTATCCTTTCAAGTCTTATCTAGAGTGAAATAAAAGCTTTCAGCTGCACTTCATTCCTTTGTATGAGAAGATGTCAGAAATAGGCTTTAAGAAATCCATACTGCTATCTACTATAGTTTCTTGGATAAATCTTTATTTCATTGTTTTAACTTTATAAATTGTTTAATTGTAAGATATAAAAACAATTAATTTATAAAGTTAAAACAATGAAACATTAAAACTATTAAAATTCATTAAAAGATGAATATGCCAACCGCACAGCATTAAAGCCAACCCTAGTCAGTCTGTAAAAGCCTGATGACACAAAAATGTTTTGACCTCCTGATGGGAGGACAGCAAAGATGGGACCATCCTGACCTCTCTAGGGAGGGAGGTTCAAAGTATGGGAGCAGCCACCAAGAAAACCTTTCCCCCTTTCTCATCAAATGAGGTTGAGAAGGCAGTGGGACAGAAAGAAGGGTCTCTCTAGATAGTCTCAGAGGTCTAATAGGTGCTAAGAGATACGAGAGGGAGATATAGTCCTTCAAATAACCTGGACCGAAGCCACATAGGGATTTATAGGTCAAAACTAGCACCTTGAATTATGGTCAGAAACAGACCAGCAGCCAATGGGGCTGTTATAATAAGGCAGTTGTGTGCTCCCTGTAGCCAACCCTAGTGAACAAACTGGCTGCAGTTCTTTGGGCCAACAGAACCTTCTGAGCACTTTTCAAAAGCAGCCCCAGATAGAGTACATTACAGTAATACAAACAGGACATAACCAAGGCATGTACCACCGAGCCCACTCCAGTGAAAAATGCACACTAATAGACCCCCTCAGTATATAAGATACAAAGTGAGTATTTACATACTTTCACTGCTATCATGAAATTTGCTACTTAGTAGTTGGTATCAGGAAATGCTGGAGAACATCTCAAGGCTGCTGCTTCATGAGGTGCATCACTAAACTCTGGGTGGCAGGTCCTCTGTGAAGTACCTTAGGGTTTGGGGCTGACTCCCCTCACCCAAGCTTCTTATTATATTTTCCACAAGAGGAAAGGATCTAAAAGGCCTGCCTTTAGATTGTGGCCTTGCTTGAGCAACAAAATCTTCCTAAACTTTGACATATTCCTGTAGCCTTAAGTACTCTTTGGTAATGCCTTCAGGTTGGACCTCAAGTTTTGACTTGCTCTTTGGTCCTGACTGGTTTGTTGATTGCAATTATTTGCTGACCTTAAACCAGAACTTGGAGCTAACAAGTTACCAGTAATGTTGCTGCCTGTAATTTTAAAAGCAACTGAAAAGTGATATAGTAGAAACTTAATAGTAATATTAAGGGGGGAGGAATGTTAGTTGCCTTGAGTCCTATGTCAGCAAGATGGCGGGGTATAAGGTATAAGACAGAGAGAGAAGGAAAGAAAAGAGAGAGAGAGAGAGATTACTGGGTGTGGATTGTTTGTTTGTTTGTTTTTTAAAAAACAAGAACAACCAATTAATTTACTTTTAAAAAAACTTCCAAGATTTGCCTGTGTCCACTCCCAATGACCCAGTTCTGGATGCTGGACCCAAAGTTTGCCTTCTCTGATGAAAACAATCTTCCAATTATAGAAAGCCTCCTTCCATCAAAGGAAAATTCTTTCTGTCAAAGGGAGTGAATTTTTGGATCCAAACTTAGCTGCAGACTTGCACCAAACCAAATCAACAGGCACACATTACATTTCAAAATAGAAGTCAAGCCTGAAAAGCCCAATATTAAATTTAAAAGAAGACAGTGGAGGTGGCTCATATCTATCTGCTTCTAGAATAATTCCTCAGATATTCATATAATAGTATAGACTTCAGAATCTCATGCTGTATTTTTGTAAGCTTTATTAGGCCCTTTTCGCAAGCCATTTCTAAAGCGAGAGGGCCCCTTGAGTAAATGGGAGGAGCAGTCTGCTCAAGGGCCTGACGTGGACCGCACACGCACCTTTTCATTTTCAGCTTAAAGCTGAAAATGGTGCGCAGTCGCGCAATGCTCCTGGGGCCCGCACGCACTTACCTGGCGTGCGGTGTGTTGGGAGCCGGCCCGGTTGTGCTTCCTGCCTCAGCACTAGCCTGCAATTCCCAGGTTACGCTGCAGTAGGAAGGGGCGGGCAGTTCACGTCGCGCTCGTGCAACCAGGAAGCTGCTGCAGAACTGAAGCAGCAGAGAAGCGGCAGCATTCCTGCTGAGGCTTCTTGTGCGAGCACCTCCCCCCACCTCCGTGAAAAGGTAAGGTGCGAAAAGGTTTTTAGTCTTCATAATATGATATAGTAACACTGATCTGCCTTAGAGAGTCATTGTAAAACAAAACAATATTATTATTTCCACATTGTCAGTGCCTGAGAAGAAATGGATTTCCTGAAATCACTTAGGCCCTTTCCATACCTTACCTTCTTTCGGTGCTGGGGTGCAGGGATCGCACAAGCAGCCTCCAGTGAGAGGCTCTCATGTCCCCGCTGCTTCAGATCCACATGAGCTGCCTGCTCACAAGCAGGTAGCATGAGAGCCCCACCTCTTCCTTCCGCAGTGCAGCCTGGGGGCTGCGCTGGGGCAGGAAGCACAACCACCACAGCTCCAGAGGCTCCTCATGCACAGCAAGTGAGGCCCTGGAGCAATGCAAAATTGTGCACCATTTTTGGCTAAAAGCCGAAAATGAAAAAATGCGCGAGCGGTGCCTGCCAGACCCTGGAACGTTGTGCAATTGTGAGCGCATCATGCAGATCATTCCTCACAATTGCACAACACTCCAGGCACCCTTTTGCATGGCAAATGCCATGTGAAAAGAGCCTTAGTGTAACATAACATGCACATGCCACTGAGCATAGAGTCCATGCGTACAGTCTACCACCAGGTGAAATGGATGTGATGGCAGTGGTTCAGAAGTCTGAATCAGCCTTTAGAGAAAGAATCTTTCAAATCTCTTTATGCCCATCAGTAACTAAATGATAATCGATACACATCCAATGTTCTGGGGGAAAATTATTGAGAAAACAAATTGATGGCACTGGAATTGAAAAGCTCTTGTACAGTGAAAGGTGTTACTGTTATTAGTCTGACTATTACATTAATAAGATGTGGGTTCCATGTACGAAGCTGGCTGTTTGAAGACACAGGTTTAGGGCTGCCTAGCCTATTGTTTTATTACACTTACATGACAAACTGGGTGGGAGAGCATGTTCCAAGGTGCTGGACTCTGTTTTATTGCAGATACCATACCCCAAAATGGCCTTTTTGGATCATAATATTTTGGGTTTTCAATAAAATAGTTATCAGCATCAGGACATGGGACTCTTTCACACTGCACAGTTATAGCACTATGATTCCATTGTAACAGCCATGGCTGCATCCTGTGAAGCCCTCCTGGGTTTGTAGTTTGGACAGAGACACCAGAAAATAATTCTCTGGCTGAGGATTCCAAAGGCCTTCCATCCATGAACAAATCCCAGGATTCCACAGGATGCAACCATGGCGGTTAAAGTCGAATCAGAACACTATAACTATGTAGTGTAAAAGATCCTACATCTGTCCTTTGGGATTATTTTGCTTCAGATGTCATAAAATTGGCTACATGCATGCCTACTTGGAATTAAAACATAATACATTCAATAGGCAAATATATCTAGGATTGTGGTCTTATTATATTTATGTTTCAATCTAATGTCATGTTTAGATATTCCTGTACCAGTCAAGCAAGAAAGTAGCTTATCCATGCCAATTTTTTTTTCAGACAAAGACAGTCTGCTCTTTTGAAAGCCACAGTTCCACAGGGGAACCCATCATGTTAATCATTAGGCCAGACCAAAGGTAGTATTTAGAAGACTGTGGTATGCTCTTAGACACCAGATTTTTCTCTTCCCACTTTCAGGAAGTTTATAGTGTCTGCTCTGGTTTTTCCTGGGACTCGAATATGATGAGTCTTGCTCTTGGGCCTGTGAGGATTAAAACTAGCAACTACCTGCATCTTTGCTAATGGGCAATGATTAACTTAAATATTTAACTAGCTTTTTTTGGTATTTCCTGGCTCTTAATTGGAGTCACAAATGCCGTCCCTCTTCATTTTGTTACAAGTTATCCAGCTGCATGCATGGTCAGACTCACTTTTGAAAACTGTCTCCTCATCTCTTTAGATTCCTTGTTTGTCCTAGAAACCACCCTGGCCATGCTTAGAAGTCCTACTGTCTTGCCCTGCCCATTAGAAATTGTTTGCCAATAAAACTATCACACAGTGAGATA